>JAAEAF010007217.1:0-35022 GCA_011037195.1 Triatoma infestans
TAATAATGTTTTTGACCCGTGAACTATCATCCAAGTCGAGGGCTACCATTTTATAATATTTAGGTAAACACTTTAACATTTTTTGATATTTGGTTCATGTTTACACTTATAATATTAGCTAAACACACTCTAAGGACTTTAGCATTGTTTTTGAGCCGCGAGATGAGATACAAGACTAGGGCTAATATTTTATAAAATTTAGCTAAACACTTTAAAATTTTTTGATATTTTGTTCATGTTTAAACTTATAATATTTTAGCTAAAGACATTCTAAGTACTTTAACATTGTTTTTCAGCCGTGAGATGAGATAGAAGACTAGGGCTAATATTTTATAAAATTTAGCTAAACACTTTAATATTTTTTGATATTTTGTTCAGTTTACACTTATAATATTTAGCTAAACACATTCTAAGGACTTTAATATTGTTCTTGAGCCGTGACATGACATACAGAACATGCGGCTAAGGTTTTATAATATTTAGCTAGAAACATTTTAAGGACTTTAATATTGTTTAATAGCCGTGAGATGACATACACGACATGCGGCTAAGATGTGTAATATTTAGCTTGAAACATTTTAAGGACTTTAATAATGTTTTTGAGCCGTGAACTGTCATCCAAGACTAGGGCTACTATTTTATAATATTTAGCTAAGGAGTTTAATATTATTTGATATTTTGTTCATGTTTACACTTATAATATTTTAGCTAAACACATTCTAAGGACTTTAATATTGTTTTTGAGCCGTGAAATGACATACACGACATGCGGCTAAGATGTGTAATATTTAGCTAGAAACATTCTAAGGTATTTAATATTGTTTTTTAACCGTGAGATGACCTACACGACATGCGGCTAAGACGTGTAATATTTAGCTTGAAACATTCTAAGGACTTTAATAATGTTTTTGAGCCGCGAGATGGCTTCCAAGTAGTTGGGGCAACATTTTATAATATCTAGCTAAAGATTTAATAATTTTTGATATTCAATACATTGTGTATTTTTATGTATTTTGTTCATGTTTACACTTATAATATTTAGCTAAACACATTCTAAGGACTTTATTATTGTTTTGAGCCGTGAGATGACATACAGAACATGCGGCTAAGATTTTATCATATTTAGATAGAAACATTCTAAGGTATTTAATATTGTTTTTTAACCGTGAGATGACCTACACGACATGCGGCTAAGACGTGTAATATTTAGCTTGAAACATTTTAAGGACTTTAATAATGTTTTTGAGCCGTGAACTGTCATCCAAGTCGAGGGCTACCATTTTATAATATTTAGCTAAACACTTTAATATTATTTGATATTTTGTTCATGTTTACACTTATAATATTTTAAATAAACACATTCTTAGGACATTAATATTGTTTTTGAGCCGTGAGATGACATACAGAACATGCTGCTAAGATTTTATAATATTTAGATAGAAACATTCTAAGGACTTTCATATTGTTTTTTAGTCGTGAGATGACATACACGACAAGCGGCTAAGATGTGTAATATTTAGCTTGAAATATTTTAAGGACTTTAATAATGTTTTTGACCCGTGAACTATCATCCAAGTCGAGGGCTACCATTTTATAATATTTAGCTAAACACTTTAACATTTTTTGATATTTGGTTCATGTTTACACTTATAATATAAGCTAAACACACTCTAAGGACTTTAGCATTGTTTTTGAGCCGCGAGATGAGATACAAGACTAGGGCTAATATTTTATAAAATTTAGCTAAACACTTTAATATTTTTTGATATTTTGTTCATGTTTAAACTTATAATATTTTAGCTAAAGACATTCTAAGTACTTTAACATTGTTTTTCAGCCGTGAGATGAGATAGAAGACTAGGGCTAATATTTTATAAAATTTAGCTAAACACTTTAATATTTTTTGATATTTTGTTCAGTTTACACTTATAATATTTAGCTAAACACATTCTAAGGACTTTAATATTGTTCTTGAGCCGTGACATGACATACAGAACATGCGGCTAAGGTTTTATAATATTTAGCTAGAAACATTTTAAGGACTTTAATATTGTTTAATAGCCGTGAGATGACATACACGACATGCGGCTAAGATGTGTAATATTTAGCTAGAAACATTCTAAGGTATTTAATATTGTTTTTTAACCGTGAGATGACCTACACGACATGCGGCTAAGACGTGTAATATTTAGCTTGAAACATTCTAAGGACTTTAATAATGTTTTTGAGCCGCGAGATGGCTTCCAAGTAGTTGGGGCAACATTTTATAATATCTAGCTAAAGATTTAATAATTTTTGATATTCAATACATTGTGTATTTTTATGTATTTTGTTCATGTTTACACTTATAATATTTAGCTAAACACATTCTAAGGACTTTATTATTGTTTTTGAGCCGTGAGATGACATACAGAACATGCGGCTAAGATTTTATCATATTTAGATAGAAACATTCTAAGGTATTTAATATTGTTTTTTAACCGTGAGATGACCTACACGACATGCGGCTAAGACGTGTAATATTTAGCTTGAAACATTTTAAGGACTTTAATAATGTTTTTGAGCCGTGAACTGTCATCCAAGTCGAGGGCTACCATTTTATAATATTTAGCTAAACACTTTAATATTATTTGATATTTTGTTCATGTTACACTTATAATATTTTAAATAAACACATTCTTAGGACATTAATATTGTTTTTGAGCCGTGAGATGAGATACAGAACATGCTGCTAAGATTTTATAATATTTAGCTAGAAACATTCTAAGGACTTTCATATTGTTTTTTAGTCGTGAGATGACATACACGACAAGCGGCTAAGATGTGTAATATTTAGCTTGAAATATTTTAAGGACTTTAATAATGTTTTTGACCCGTGAACTATCATCCAAGTCGAGGGCTACCATTTTATAATATTTAGGTAAACACTTTAACATTTTTTGATATTTGGTTCATGTTTACACTTATAATATTAGCTAAACACACTCTAAGGACTTTAGCATTGTTTTTGAGCCGCGAGATGAGATACAAGACTAGGGCTAATATTTTATAAAATTTAGCTAAACACTTTAAAATTTTTTGATATTTTGTTCATGTTTAAACTTATAATATTTTAGCTAAAGACATTCTAAGTACTTTAACATTGTTTTTCAGCCGTGAGATGAGATACAAGACTAGGGCTAATATTTTATAAAATTTAGCTAAACACTTTAATATTTTTTGATATTTTGTTCATGTTTACACTTATAATATTTAGCTAAACACATTCTAAGGACTTTAATATTGTTTTTGAGCCGTGACATGACATACAGAACATGCGGCTAAGGTTTTATAATATTTAGCTAGAAACATTTTAAGGACTTTAATATTGTTTAATAGCCGTGAGATGACATACACGACATGCGGCTAAGATGTGTAATATTTAGCTTGAAACATTTTAAGGACTTTAATAATGTTTTTCAGCCGTGAACTGTCATCCAAGACTAGGGCTACTATTTTATAATATTTAGCTAAGGAGTTTAATATTATTTGATATTTTGTTCATGTTTACACTTATAATATTTTAGCTAAACACATTCTAAGGACTTTAATATTGTTTTTGAGCCGTGAAATGACATACACGACATGCGGCTAAGATGTGTAATATTTAGCTAGAAACATTCTAAGGTATTTAATATTGTTTTTTAACCGTGAGATGACCTACACGACATGCGGCTAAGACGTGTAATATTTAGCTTGAAACATTCTAAGGACTTTAATAATGTTTTTGAGCCGCGAGATGGCTTCCAAGTAGTTGGGGCTAACATTTTATAATATCTAGCTAAAGATTTAATAATTTTTGATATTCAATACATTGTGTATTTTTATGTATTTTGTTCATGTTTACAATTATAATATTTAGCTAAACACATTCTAAGGACTTTATTATTGTTTTGAGCCGTGAGATGACATACAGAACATGCGGCTAAGATTTTATCATATTTAGATAGAAACATTCTAAGGTATTTAATATTGTTTTTTAACCGTGAGATGACCTACACGACATGCGGCTAAGACGTGTAATATTTAGCTTGAAACATTTTAAGGACTTTAATAATGTTTTTGTGCCGTAAACTGTCATCCAATTCGAGGGCTACCACTTTATAATTTTTAGCTAAACACTTTAATATTATTTGATATTTGGTTCATGTTTACACTTACAGTATTAGCTAAACACATTCTAAGGTCTTTAATATTGTTTTTGAGCCGTGAGATGAGATACAAGACTAGGGCTAATATTTTATAATATTTTGCTAAACACTTTAATATTTTTTGATATTTTGTTCATGTTTACACTTATAATATTTAGCTAAAGACTTCTAATTACTGGAACCATTGTTTTTCAGGCCGTGAGATGGATACAAGATCTAGGGCTTAATATTTTAGAAATGTTAGCTAACACTTTACTATTTTTGATATTTTGTCAGGTTTTACACTTATAATATTTGCTAAACCCATTCGAAGGCTTTAATATGTTTTTTGAGCCGTGACATGACATACAGAACTGCGGCTAGGTTTTTTATAATGATTGAGCTAGAAACATTTTAGGACTTTAATATTGTTTAATAGGCCGTGAGATGACATCACGACATGCGGCTCAGATGTGTAATATTTAGCTTGAAACATTTTAAGGACTTTAATAATGTTTTTGAGCCGTGAACTGTCATCCAAGACTAGGGCTACTACTTTATAATATTTAGCTAAGGAGTTTAATATTATTTGATATTTTGTTCATGTTTACACTTATAATATTTTAGCTAAACACATTCTAAGGACTTTAATATTGTTTTTGAGCCGTGAAATGACATACACGACATGCGGCTAAGATGTGTAATATTTAGCTAGAAACATTCTAAGGTATTTAATATTGTTTTTTAACCGTGAGATGACCTACACGACATGCGGCTAAGACGTGTAATATTTAGCTTGAAACATTCTAAGGACTTTAATAATGTTTTTGAGCCGCGAGATGGCTTCCAAGTAGTTGGGGCTAACATTTTATAATATCTAGCTAAAGATTTAATAATTTTTGATATTCAATACATTGTGTATTTTTATGTATTTTGTTCATGTTTACACTTATAATATTTAGCTAAACACATTCTAAGGACTTTATTATTGTTTTTGAGCCGTGAGATGACATACAGAACATGCGGCTAAGATTTTATCATATTTAGATAGAAACATTCTAAGGTATTTAATATTGTTTTTTAACCGTGAGATGACCTACACGACATGCGGCTAAGACGTGTAATATTTAGCTTGAAACATTTTAAGGACTTTAATAATGTTTTTGAGCCGTGAACTGTCATCCAAGTCGAGGGCTACCATTTTATAATATTTAGCTAAACACTTTAATATTATTTGATATTTTGTTCATGTTACACTTATAATATTTTAAATAAACACATTCTTAGGACATTAATATTGTTTTTGAGCCGTGAGATGACATACAGAACATGCTGCTAAGATTTTATAATATTTAGATAGAAACATTCTAAGGACTTTCATATTGTTTTTTAGTCGTGAGATGACATACACGACAAGCGGCTAAGATGTGTAATATTTAGCTTGAAATATTTTAAGGACTTTAATAATGTTTTTGACCCGTGAACTATCATCCAAGTCGAGGGCTACCATTTTATAATATTTAGCTAAACACTTTAACATTTTTTGATATTTGGTTCATGTTTACACTTATAATATAGCTAAACACACTCTAAGGACTTTAGCATTGTTTTTGAGCCGCGAGATGAGATACAAGACTAGGGCTAATATTTTATAAAATTTAGCTAAACACTTTAATATTTTTTGATATTTTGTTCATGTTTAAACTTATAATATTTTAGCTAAAGACATTCTAAGTACTTTAACATTGTTTTTCAGCCGTGAGATGAGATAGAAGACTAGGGCTAATATTTTATAAAATTTAGCTAAACACTTTAATATTTTTTGATATTTTGTTCAGTTTACACTTATAATATTTAGCTAAACACATTCTAAGGACTTTAATATTGTTCTTGAGCCGTGACATGACATACAGAACATGCGGCTAAGGTTTTATAATATTTAGCTAGAAACATTTTAAGGACTTTAATATTGTTTAATAGCCGTGAGATGACATACACGATATGCGGCTAAGATGTGTAATATTTAGCTAGAAACATTCTAAGGTATTTAATATTGTTTTTTAACCGTGAGATGACCTACACGACATGCGGCTAAGACGTGTAATATTTAGCTTGAAACATTCTAAGGACTTTAATAATGTTTTTGAGCCGCGAGATGGCTTCCAAGTAGTTGGGGCAACATTTTATAATATCTAGCTAAAGATTTAATAATTTTTGATATTCAATACATTGTGTATTTTTATGTATTTTGTTCATGTTTACAATTATAATATTTAGCTAAACACATTCTAAGGACTTTATTATTGTTTTGAGCCGTGAGATGACATACAGAACATGCGGCTAAGATTTTATCATATTTAGATAGAAACATTCTAAGGTATTTAATATTGTTTTTTAACCGTGAGATGACCTACACGACATGCGGCTAAGACGTGTAATATTTAGCTTGAAACATTTTAAGGACTTTAATAATGTTTTTGAGCCGTGAACTGTCATCCAAGTCGAGGGCTACCATTTTATAATATTTAGCTAAACACTTTAATATTATTTGATATTTTGTTCATGTTTACACTTATAATATTTTAAATAAACACATTCTTAGGACATTAATATTGTTTTTGAGCCGTGAGATGAGATACAGAACATGCTGCTAAGATTTTATAATATTTAGCTAGAAACATTCTAAGGACTTTCATATTGTTTTTTAGTCGTGAGATGACATACACGACAAGCGGCTAAGATGTGTAATATTTAGCTTGAAATATTTTAAGGACTTTAATAATGTTTTTGACCCGTGAACTATCATCCAAGTCGAGGGCTACCATTTTATAATATTTAGGTAAACACTTTAACATTTTTTGATATTTGGTTCATGTTTACACTTATAATATAAGCTAAACACACTCTAAGGACTTTAGCATTGTTTTTGAGCCGCGAGATGAGATACAAGACTAGGGCTAATATTTTATAAAATTTAGCTAAACACTTTAAAATTTTTTGATATTTTGTTCATGTTTAAACTTATAATATTTTAGCTAAAGACATTCTAAGTACTTTAACATTGTTTTTCAGCCGTGAGATGAGATAGAAGACTAGGGCTAATATTTTATAAAATTTAGCTAAACACTTTAATATTTTTTGATATTTTGTTCAGTTTACACTTATAATATTTAGCTAAACACATTCTAAGGACTTTAATATTGTTCTTGAGCCGTGACATGACATACAGAACATGCGGCTAAGGTTTTATAATATTTAGCTAGAAACATTTTAAGGACTTTAATATTGTTTAATAGCCGTGAGATGACATACACGATATGCGGCTAAGATGTGTAATATTTAGCTAGAAACATTCTAAGGTATTTAATATTGTTTTTTAACCGTGAGATGACCTACACGACATGCGGCTAAGACGTGTAATATTTAGCTTGAAACATTCTAAGGACTTTAATAATGTTTTTGAGCCGCGAGATGGCTTCCAAGTAGTTGGGGCTAACATTTTATAATATCTAGCTAAAGATTTAATAATTTTTGATATTCAATACATTGTGTATTTTTATGTATTTTGTTCATGTTTACACTTATAATATTTAGCTAAACACATTCTAAGGACTTTATTATTGTTTTTGAGCCGTGAGATGACATACAGAACATGCGGCTAAGATTTTATCATATTTAGATAGAAACATTCTAAGGTATTTAATATTGTTTTTTAACCGTGAGATGACCTACACGACATGCGGCTAAGACGTGTAATATTTAGCTTGAAACATTTTAAGGACTTTAATAATGTTTTTGAGCCGTGAACTGTCATCCAAGTCGAGGGCTACCATTTTATAATATTTAGCTAAACACTTTAATATTATTTGATATTTTGTTCATGTTTACACTTATAATATTTTAAATAAACACATTCTTAGGACATTAATATTGTTTTTGAGCCGTGAGATGAGATACAGAACATGCTGCTAAGATTTTATAATATTTAGCTAGAAACATTCTAAGGACTTTCATATTGTTTTTTAGTCGTGAGATGACATACACGACAAGCGGCTAAGATGTGTAATATTTAGCTTGAAATATTTTAAGGACTTTAATAATGTTTTTGACCCGTGAACTATCATCCAAGTCGAGGGCTACCATTTTATAATATTTAGGTAAACACTTTAACATTTTTTGATATTTGGTTCATGTTTACACTTATAATATTAGCTAAACACACTCTAAGGACTTTAGCATTGTTTTTGAGCCGCGAGATGAGATACAAGACTAGGGCTAATATTTTATAAAATTTAGCTAAACACTTTAAAATTTTTTGATATTTTGTTCATGTTTAAACTTATAATATTTTAGCTAAAGACATTCTAAGTACTTTAACATTGTTTTTCAGCCGTGAGATGAGATACAAGACTAGGGCTAATATTTTATAAAATTTAGCTAAACACTTTAATATTTTTTGATATTTTGTTCATGTTTACACTTATAATATTTAGCTAAACACATTCTAAGGACTTTAATATTGTTTTTGAGCCGTGACATGACATACAGAACATGCGGCTAAGGTTTTATAATATTTAGCTAGAAACATTTTAAGGACTTTAATATTGTTTAATAGCCGTGAGATGACATACACGACATGCGGCTAAGATGTGTAATATTTAGCTTGAAACATTTTAAGGACTTTAATAATGTTTTTCAGCCGTGAACTGTCATCCAAGACTAGGGCTACTATTTTATAATATTTAGCTAAGGAGTTTAATATTATTTGATATTTTGTTCATGTTTACACTTATAATATTTTAGCTAAACACATTCTAAGGACTTTAATATTGTTTTTGAGCCGTGAAATGACATACACGACATGCGGCTAAGATGTGTAATATTTAGCTAGAAACATTCTAAGGTATTTAATATTGTTTTTTAACCGTGAGATGACCTACACGACATGCGGCTAAGACGTGTAATATTTAGCTTGAAACATTCTAAGGACTTTAATAATGTTTTTGAGCCGCGAGATGGCTTCCAAGTAGTTGGGGCTAACATTTTATAATATCTAGCTAAAGATTTAATAATTTTTGATATTCAATACATTGTGTATTTTTATGTATTTTGTTCATGTTTACAATTATAATATTTAGCTAAACACATTCTAAGGACTTTATTATTGTTTTGAGCCGTGAGATGACATACAGAACATGCGGCTAAGATTTTATCATATTTAGATAGAAACATTCTAAGGTATTTAATATTGTTTTTTAACCGTGAGATGACCTACACGACATGCGGCTAAGACGTGTAATATTTAGCTTGAAACATTTTAAGGACTTTAATAATGTTTTTGTGCCGTAAACTGTCATCCAATTCGAGGGCTACCACTTTATAATTTTTAGCTAAACACTTTAATATTATTTGATATTTGGTTCATGTTTACACTTACAGTATTAGCTAAACACATTCTAAGGTCTTTAATATTGTTTTTGAGCCGTGAGATGAGATACAAGACTAGGGCTAATATTTTATAATATTTTGCTAAACACTTTAATATTTTTTGATATTTTGTTCATGTTTACACTTATAATATTTAGCTACACACATCCTAAGGACTTTAATATTGTTTCTGAGCCGTGACATGACATACAGAACATGCGGCTAAGATTTTATAATATTTAGCTAGAAACATTCTAAGGACATTGATATTTTTTTTTAGCCGTGAGATGACATACACGACATGCGGCTAAGATATGTAATATTTAGCTTGAAATATTATAAGGACTTTAATAATGTTTTTGAGCCGTGAACTGTCATCCAAATCGAGGGATACTATTTTGTAATATTTGGCTAAACACATTAATATTTTTTGATATTTTGTTCATGTTTACACTTATAATATTTTAGCTAAACACATTCTAAGAACCTTAACGTTGTTTTTGAGCCGCGAGATGAGATACAAGACTAGGGCTAATATATAAAATTTAGCTAAACACCTTATTATTTTTTGCTATTCAATACTTTGTGTATTTTTATGTATTTTGTTCATGTTTACACATATAATATTTAGCTAAACACATTCTAAGGACTCTAATATTGTTTTTGAGCCGTAAGATAACATACAGAACATGCGGCTAAGATTTTATAATATTTACCTAGAAACATTCTAAGGATTTTAATATTGTTTTTTAGCCGTGAGATGACATACACGACATGCGGTAAGATGGAAACATTTTAAGGACTTTAATAATGTTTTTGAGGTGTGAACTGTAATCCAACACTAGGGCTACTATTTTATAATATTTAGCTATGGACTTTAATATTTTTTGATATTTGGTTCATGTTTACACTTATAATATTAGTTAAACACAATCTAAGGACTTTAACATTGTTTTTGAGCCGCGAGATGAGATACAAGTCTAGGGCTAATATTTTATAAAATTTAGCTAAACACTTTAATATTTTTTGATATTTTGTTCATGCTTACACTTATAATATTTTAGCTAAACACATTCTAATGAATTTAATAATGTTTTTGAGCCGTGAACTGTCATCCAAATCGAGGGATACTATTTTATAATATTTGGCTAAACACAATAATATTTTTTGATATTTTGTTCATGCTTACACTTATAGTATTTTAGCTAAACACATTCTAAGAACCTTAACATTGTTTTTGAGCCGCGAGATGAGATACAAGACGAGGGCTAATATATAAAATTTTTGCTAAACACCTTATTATTTTTTGCTATTTTGTTCATGTATACGCTTATAATATTTAGCTAAACACATTATAAGGACTTTAATATTGTTTTTGAGCCGTTAGATGACCTACACGACATGCGGCTAAGATGTGTAATATGTAGCTAGAAGCATTCTAAGGACTTTAGTAATGTTTTTGAGCCGTGAGATGGCATACAAGACTAGGGCTAAGTTTTTATATTGTTTAGCTTTGAAACATTTTAAGGACTTTAATAATGTTTTTGAGCCGCGAGATGGCTTCCATGCCGTGGGGGCAAACATTTTATAATATCTAGCTAAAGACTTTAATATTTTTTGATATTCAATACTTTGTGTATTTTTATGTATTTTGTTCATGTTTACACTTATAATACTTAGCTAAACACATTCTAAGGACTTTAATATTGTTTTTGAGCCGTGAGATGACATACAGAACATGCGGCTAAGATTTTATAATATTTAGCTAGAAACATTCTAAGGACTTTAATATTGTTTTTTAGCCGTGAGATGACATACACGACATGCGGCTAAGATGTGTAATATTTAGCTTGAAACATTTTAAGGACTTTAATAATGTTTTTGAGCCGTGACTGTCATCCAATTCGAGGGCTAGCATTTTATAATATTTAGCTAAACACTTTAATATTTTTTGATATTTTGCTCATGTTTACACTTCTAATATTTTAGGTAAACACATTCTAAGGACTTTGGCATTCTTTTTGAGCCGCGAGATGACATACAAGACTAGGGCGAATATTTTATAAAATTTAGCTAATCACTTTAATATTTTTTTATATTTTTTCATGTTTACACTTGTAATATTTAGCTAAACACATTCTAAGGAATTAAATATTGTTTTGGAGCCGTGAGATGACATACAGAACATGCGGCTAAGATTATATAATATTTCGCTAGAAACATTCGAAGGACTTTAATAATGTTTTTTAGCCGTAAGATGACATACACGACATGCGGCTAAGATGTGTAATATTTAGCTTGAATCATTTTAAGGACTTTAATAATGTTTTTGAGCCGTGAACTGTCGTCCAAGTCGAGGGCTACCATTTTATAATATTTGGCTAAACACTTTTATATTTTTTGATATTTTGTTCATGTTTACGCTTATAATATTTTAGCTAAACACATTCTAAGAACTTTAACATTGTTTTTGAGCCGCGAGATGAGATACAAGGCTAGGGCTAATATATGAAATTTAGCTAAACACCTGATTATTTTTTGCTATTTTGTTCATGTATACACTTATAATATTTAGCTAAACACATTCTAAGGACTTAAATATTGTTTTTGAGCCGTGAGATGACCTACACGACATGCGGCTAAGATGTGTAATATGTAGCTAGAAGCATTCTAAGGACTTTAATAATGTTTTTGAGCCGTGAGATGGCATACAAGACTAGGATTAGTTTTTATATTGTTTAGCTTGAAACACTTTAAGGACATTAATAATGTTTTTGAGCCGCGAGATGGTTTCCATGTCGTGGGGGCAAACATTTTATAATATCTAGCTAAAGACTTTAATATTTTTTGATATTCAATACTTTGTGTATTTTTATGTATTTTGTTCATGTTTACACTTATAATACTTAGCTAAACACATTCTAAGGACTTTAATATTGTTTTTGAGCCGTGAGATGACATACAGAACATGCGGTTAAGATTTTATAATATTTAGCTAGAAACATTCTAAGGACTTTAATATTGTTTTTTAGCCGTAAGATGACATACACGACATGCGGCTAAGATGTGTAATATTTAGCTTGAATCATTTTAAGGACTTTAATAATGTTTTTGAGCCGTGAACTGTCGTCCAAGTCGAGGGCTACCATTTTATAATGTTTAGCTAAACACTTTAATATTTTTTATATTTTGTTCATGTTTACACTTATAATATTTTAGGTAAACACATTCTAAGAACTTTAGCATTGTTTTTGAGCCGCGAGATGACATAGAAGACTGGGCCTAATATTTTATTAAATTTAGCTAAAGACTTTAATATTTTTTGATATTCAATACTTTGTGTATTTTTATGTATTTTGTTCATGTTTACACATATAATATTTAGCTAAACACATTCTAAGGACTCTAATATTGTTTTTGAGCCGTAAGATAACATACAGAACATGCGGCTAAGATTTTATAATATTTACCTAGAAACATTCTAAGGATTTTAATATTGTTTTTTAGCCGTGAGATGACATACACGACATGCGGTAAGATGGAAACATTTTAAGGACTTTAATAATGTTTTTGAGGTGTGAACTGTAATCCAACACTAGGGCTACTATTTTATAATATTTAGCTATGGACTTTAATATTTTTTGATATTTGGTTCATGTTTACACTTATAATATTAGTTAAACACAATCTAAGGACTTTAACATTGTTTTTGAGCCGCGAGATGAGATACAAGTCTAGGGCTAATATTTTATAAAATTTAGCTAAACACTTTAATATTTTTTGATATTTTGTTCATGCTTACACTTATAATATTTTAGCTAAACACATTCTAATGAATTTAATAATGTTTTTGAGCCGTGAACTGTCATCCAAATCGAGGGATACTATTTTATAATATTTGGCTAAACACAATAATATTTTTTGATATTTTGTTCATGCTTACACTTATAGTATTTTAGCTAAACACATTCTAAGAACCTTAACATTGTTTTTGAACCGCGAGATGAGATACAAGACGAGGGCTAATATATAAAATTTTTGCTAAACACCTTATTATTTTTTGCTATTTTGTTCATGTATACACTTATAATATTTAGCTAAACACATTATAAGGACTTTAATATTGTTTTTGAGCCGTTAGATGACCTACACGACATGCGGCTAAGATGTGTAATATGTAGCTAGAAGCATTCTAAGGACTTTAGTAATGTTTTTGAGCCGTGAGATGGCATACAAGACTAGGGCTAAGTTTTTATATTGTTTAGCTTTGAAACATTTTAAGGACTTTAATAATGTTTTTGAGCCGCGAGATGGCTTCCATGCCGTGGGGGCAAACATTTTATAATATCTAGCTAAAGACTTTAATATTTTTTGATATTCAATACTTTGTGTATTTTTATGTATTTTGTTCATGTTTACACTTATAATATTTAGCTAAACACATAATGACTTTATTATCATTTTTGAGCCGTGAGATGACATACAGAACATGCGGCTAAGATGTGTAATATTTAGCTTGAAACATTTTAAGGACTTTAATAATGTTTTTGAGCCGCGAGATGGCTTCCAAGTCGTGGGGGCAAACATTTTATAATATCTAGCTAAAGACTTTAATATTTTTTGATATTCAATACTTTGTGTATTTTTATGTATTTTGTTCATGTTTACACTTATAATATTTTAGCTAAACACATTCTAAGGACTTTAATATTGTTTTTGAGCCGTGAGATGACATACAGAACATGCTGCTAAAATTTTATAATATTTAGCTAAACACTTTAATATTTTCTGATATTTTGTTCATGTTTACACTTATAATATTTTAGCTAAACACATTCTAAGGACTTTAGCATTGTTTTTGAGCCGCGAGATGACATCATGACTAGGGCGAATATTTTATAAAATTTAGCTTAAGACTTTAATATTTTTTGATATTCAATACTTTGTGTATTTTTATGTATTTTGTTCATGTTTACACTTATAATACTTAGCTACACACATTCTAAGGACTTCAATATTGTTTTTGAGCCGTGAGATGACATACAGAACATGCGGCTAAGATTTTATAATATTTAGCTAGAAACATTCTAAGGACTTTAATATTGTTTTTTAGCCGTGAGATGACATACACGACATGCGGTAAGATGTGTAATAAATGTAATAAGATGTAGATAAAATTTAGCTAAAGACTTTAATATTTTTTGATATTCAATACTTTGTGTATTTTTATGTATTTTGTTCATGTTTACACATATAATATTTAGCTAAACACATTCTAAGAACTTTAACATTGTTTTTGGGCCGCGAGATGAGATACAATACTAGGGCTAATATATAAAATTTAGCTAAACACCTAATTATTTTTTGCTATTTTGTTCATGTATACACTTATAATATTTAGCTAAACACATTCTAAGGACTTAAATATTGTTTTTGAGCCGTGAGATGACCTACACGACATGCGGCTAAGATGTGTAATATGTAGCTAAAAGCATTCTAAGGACTTTAATAATGTTTTTGAGCCGTGAGATGGCATACTAGACTAGGGCTAAGTTTTTATATTGTTTAGCTTGAAACATTTTAAGGACTTTAATATTGTTTTTGAGCCGTGAGATGACATACAGAACATGCGGCTAAGATTTTATAATATTTAGCTAGAAACATTCTAAGGACATTAATATTGTTTTTTAGCCGTGAGATGACATACACGACATGCGGCTAAGATGTGTAATATTTAGCTTGAAACAGTTTAAGCACTTTAATAATGTTTTTGAGGCGTGAACTGTCATCCAAGTCCAGGGCCACCATTTTATAATATTTAGCTAAACACTTTAATATTTTTTGATATTTTGTTCATATTTACACCTATAATATTTTAGCTAATCATATTCTAAGGACTTTAATATTGTTTTTGGCCCGTGAGATGACATACAGAACACATTTTAAGCAGTTTAATATTGGTTTTTAGCCGTGCGATGTGACATCCAAGTCGGGGGCTAAGTTTTTATAATATTTAGCAACAAACATTAAATATATTATCATCCTATACTATGAATAAAGCCTTTGTTTTTTTTAAGTCGAGGGCTAAGTTTTTATAATGTTTAGCTACAAACATTAAATATATTATCATCCAATACTATGAACAAACACATTGTTTTTTTAATTTATAGTTAGATACAATATTTAGCTAAACACATTTTAAGGACTTTCATATTGTTTTTGAGCCGTGAGATTACATACCAGGACTAGGGCTAAGTTTTTATAATATTTAGCTAGAAACAATAAATATATTATCATACAATACGATGAACAAATACTTGTGTTTTTTTGTTTATGTTCGTGTTTAAATTAAATTATGTTTACACTTATAATATTTAGCTAGAAACATTCTAAGGTCCACAATATTGCTTTCGAGCCGTGAGATGACATCCTAGACTAGGCGGCTAAATATATTATCATCCTATTCTATGAATAATGACTTTGTGTTTTTTTTATGTATTGTTAGAAACATTCTAAGGACTTTAATATTTCTGTTGAGCTGTGAGATGACATCGAGGGGGCTAAGTTATTATAATATTTAGCTAGAAACATTCTAATATTGTTTTTGAGCCGTGAGATGACGTTCAAGTCTATGGCGAAGATTTTATAATATTCAGCTAGAAACATTAAATATATTATCATCCAATACTATGAACAAAGACTTTGATTTTTTTTATGTTTTGTTAGAAACATTCTAAGGACTTCTATATTGTTTTTGAGCCGTGAGATGACATACAGAACATGCGGCTAAGATTTGATAATATTAGCTAGAAATATTCTAAGGACATTAATATTGTTTTTTAGCCGTGAGATGACATACACGACATGCGGCTAAGATGTGTATAGTTGCTTGAAACAGTTTAAGCACTTTAATAATGTTTTTGAGGCGTGAACTGTCATCCAAGTTCCAGGGCCACCATTTTATAATATTTAGCTAAACACTTTAATATTTTTTGATATTTTGTTTCATATTACACCTATATATTTTAGCTATCATATCTAAGGACTTTAATATTGTGTTTGTCCCGTGAAGATGACAACAGAACGACATTTTAAGCAGTTTAATATTGTTTTTTAGCCGTGAGATGTGATCCAAGTCGTGGGCCAAGTTTTTATAATATTTAGCTACAAACATTAAATATATTATCATCCTATACTACAAATAAATACTTTGTTTTTTTTAAGTCGAGGGCTAAGTTTTTATAATATTTAGCTAGAAACATTAAATATATTATCATCCAATACTATGAACAAAGACTTTGTTTTTTTTATTTATAGTTAGATAGAATCTTTAGCTAAACACATTTTAAGGATTTTCATATTGTTTTTAAGCCGTGAGATGACATACCAGGACTAGGGCTAAGTTTTTATAATATTTAGCTAGAAACATTAAATATATTATCATACAATACGATGAACAAATACTTCGTGTTTTTTATGTTTATATTCATGTTTAAATTAAATTATGTTTACACTTATAATATTTAGCTAGAAACATTCTAAGGACCATAATATTGCTTTTGAACCGTGAGATGACATCCTAGACTAGGCGGCTAAATATATTATCATCCTAATCTATGAATAAAGACTTTGTGTCTTTTAAGGACTTTAATATTTCTGTTGTGCTGTGAGATGACATCGAGGGGCTATGTTATTATAATATTTTGCTAGAAACATTCTAAGGACTTCTATATTGTTTTTGAGCCGTGAGATGACATTCAAGACTAGGGCGAAGATTTTATAATATTCAGCTAGAAACATTAAATATATTATCATCCAATACTATGTACAAAAACTTTGATTTTTTTTATGTATTGTTAGAAACATTCTAAGGACTTCTATATTGTTTTTTAGCCTTGAGATGACATCCAAGTCGAGGGCTAAGTTTTTATAATATTTAGCTAGAAACATTAAATATATTATCACCCAATACGATGAACAAATGCTTTGTGAATTTTTACGTATTTTGTTCATGTTTAAATTAAATTATCTTTACACTTATAATATTTCGTGAGATGACATACAAGACTAGGGCAAATATGTTATAATATTTAGCTACAAACATTAAATAAATTATCATTCAATACTATGAATAAAGACTTTGTTTTTTTTTTATGTATTGTTAGAAACATTCTAAGGACTTTAATATTGTTTTTGAGTCGTGAGATGACATCCCTGGACTAGGTCCAACTATATTATCATACAATACCATGAACAAATACTTTGTGTTTTTTATTTTTGTGTTTAAATAAAATATGTTACTGTTTAAATTAAATTATGTTACAAATATAAAATTTAGCTAAACACATTCTAAGGACGTTAATATTGTTTTTGAGCCGTGAGATGACATACAGGGCATGCTGCTAACTTGTGTAAAATTTAGCTAGAAACATTAAATATATTATCGAATACTATGAATAAAGACTTTGTTTATTTTTTTTACGTATCCAAGACTAGGGCTAAGTTTTCATAATATTTAGCTATAAACATTAAATATATTATCATCCCACACTATGAACAAAGACTTTTTGTTTTTTTTTATGTATTGTTAGAAACATTCTAAGGACTGTAATTTTTTTGTTGAGCAGTGAGATGCATCCAAGACTGGGGCTATGTTTTTATAATATTTAGCCACAAACATTAAATATATTATCCTCTAATACTATGAATAAAGACTTTGTTTTTTTTATGCATTGTTAGAAATATCCTAAGGAAGTGAATATTTCTGTTGAGCCGCGATATGACGTACAAGACTACGGCTAAGTTTTTATAATATTTAGCTACAAACATTAAATATATTATCATCTAATACTATGAATAAAGACTGTTTTTTTTTTATGTATTATTAGAAATATTCTAAGGAAGTGAATATTTCTGTTGAGCCGCGATATGACATACAAGACTAGGGCTAAGATTTTATAATATTTAGCTAAAGACTTTAATATTTTTTTGATATTATCATACAATACGATGAACAAATACTTTGTGTTTTTTTTATGTTCATGTTTAAATTAAATTATGTTTACACTTATAATATTTAGCTACAAACATTAAATATATTATCATCCTATACTCTGAATAAAGACTTTATGTATTGTTAGAAACATTCTAAGGACTTTAATATTTTTGTTGAGCTGGTAGATGATGACATACAGGACATGCTAGAAACATTAAATATATTATCATCCAATACTATGAACATGTATTGTTTCACTTTTTTAAGTTTAGTACCACTATGTTTTATGTATTGTTTCATTTTTTTTCATGTTTTAATACTTGTGATTTTTGTAATTTTACTTTCAAGTTTAGGACTAGTTTGTGTTAAAACAGGTATGTTTAATACTTATGTTTTTTGTATTTTTTTACTTTTTACATGTAGCAAGGCAGTTAACCCAGGACCAAACTTTGTAGCATCGTAAGTGTGAACAGTAGTACGTTGACATGTCCAAATTAATCCTTTAGGAGTACTTGGCTTGAGCAAATTGCAACAAATTGGCTTTGGAATGTCCTGTAACACATGAAGTGATACCTTCACGAATACCGGATTCAATCATAAGATGTTTATCATAATCGGTCAATAGTTCCAATTTTACTGTGTATATTTCAAACAGGCGTCAAATACCAACCCAGGCGTTGTGAATTACCAACTTGGATCAATGCTGTAAATAGATTCACATACATTTCTAAACTGTTCAACTATGTCGCTTAAAAGAATTATGTCTGTTGTTAAATACAATTCTGTGTAATCTCTAAGTATTTGTATATTGAAAGCGGTCCAGACTTGAAACTTCATATCATATAAACTAAATATACAAAGATCTACAACTTATGTTTTTAAACATTACTTTGTGAAAATTCCTTTTAACGCCACTTTTAGCGGAGGGTTGGGGTTACAGCTTCTCTAAAGTGATATCATAGTTGATTATACAATTCTATCATCCAAACAAAATTAAATAGATGGCCAAAATTCCAAGTTTTAAGACAAAATTAGTAAACAGGAAGTGCGCTTTTACTGAAAAGTTTTTTTCAATTTTCGACGAATTTCATTAAATTTGGTACACAAACTATAAAATTTGTCAATTATATTTTTGAAAACTGGAGTAAAAGAAAGTTGTGTGAGTGTTTCACACCAGATTTTGTTTAGGTCAAAGACAATTCTTATGGAATGATATTATTATATAATTATAAATACTGATGGCAGGAATATTAATATTAAAAATTATAAATAGTAAAACTAAAGGAGTTTTTAAATTCAATTGATATAATGTCAATTATAATTTTGAAAACTGGAGTAAAAGAAAGTTGTGTGAGTGTTTCACACCAGATTTTTTTAGGCCAAAGACAATTCTTATGGAATGATATTATTATATAATTATAAATACTGTTGGCAGGAATATTAATATTAAAAATTATAAATAGTAAAACTAAATGAGTTTTTAAATTCAATTGATATAATGTCAATTATCATTTTGAAAACTGGAGTAAAAGAAAGTTGTGTGAGTGTTTCACACCAGATTTTGTTTAGGCCAAAGACAATTCTTATGGAATGATATTATTATCTAATTATAAATACTGATGGCAGGAATATTAATATTAAAAATTATAAATAGTAAAACTAAAGGAGTTTTTAAATTCAATTGATATAATGTCAATTATCATTTTGAAAACTGGAGTAAAAGAAAGTTGTGTGAGTGTTTCACACCAGATTTTGTTTAGGCCAAAGACAATTCTTACATGTAAAAACAAAAAAAAATCCATCATCCTATACCCATGTAAAAACAAAAACAAAAAATCCATCATCCTATGCACCTGCCTGATTGTACCGCATCCAGCGACCGCAAAGCGGATTCGGGATGAACTTAGCCTACTTGTGCAGCGTTTTATCGGGGCCTATTGGAACTTTGCCGAGCGCCCTAGCTTACACACGTTCGTCAGAACATCCGCATCTGGATAGCAAACTAGACGGTTCCTCTGAGCTCCGAAGAGAATCAGAGGGTCTCCTTCTAGCCACTTACACATAGACATGGTGCGAGGACTTGATTGGATTTGAGAAGAATAGCTAACTAGTCGGTTCCTCTGAGCTCCGAAGAGAATCAGAGGGTCTCCTCCTAGACATAGGACTTAATTGGATTTGAAAAAATAGAAATTAAACTTACCCTGAGTGTTGTGAAGACGAACAAAGCTGGAATTGTAATGTACATTACTCCACTGTTAAATGAGGTCCCCCACCAAATAGTGTTAGAAATACAAAGCTAAGTAATAAACGATGAACATCCGGTGTGTGTGTGTATAAAAATAAGATTATAAATTTTATTGTGTAAAAGTTTATAATCAATCTGAAATCAAGTTGACTGATATAAAACAAATAAAAATTGTACCACACAAATTAAAAAAACTAGAAAATGAAAAATCATATAATCAAATGAATAATCAAATACTAAGATATGTATTAGTAATAGCAATTATTTCTATAATTAAATGTAAGGAAAAATTATGTTAATAAAATAATTATTAACTATCAATATAATTATAAATTTTATTGTGTAAAAGTTCATAATCAATCTGAAATCCAGTTGCCTGATATAAAACAAATAAAAATTGTACCACACAAATTAAAGAAACTAGAAAATGAAAAATCATATACTAAAATATGTATTAGTAATAGCAATTATTTGTACAATGAAATGTTAGGAAAAATTATGTTAATAAAATAATTATTAACAATCAATATAAACTAATTATATACAGCAATTATGGAAAAAATAAAATAAAGAATCATATTGAGAAAAGATAAATTGTATAAAGAAATATATTAAATAAAAAAAAGGAATGCGATATATAGAAACACACACCGGATCTTTTTATCAAGCCGACAAAGGCAGTATATAGGCAGGATGTCTTTATCGTATTTCTAACAAGTAGGTGTTTGGTGGGGACCTCATTTAATAGTGGAGTAATATCCATTACAATTCCAGCTTTGTTCGTCTACACAACACTCAGGGTAAGTTTAATTTCTATTTTTTCAAATCCAATAATTATTTTATATTTTATCTTAATATGTGTTAAAATTATTTCAATAAAATTTATAATCTTATTTTTATATACACACCGGATGTTCATCGTTTATTACTTAGCTTTGTATTTCTAACACTATTTGGTGGGGGACCTCATTTAATAGTGGAGTAATGTACATTACAATTCCAGCTTTGTTCGTCCACACAACACTCAGGGTAAGTTTAATTTCTATTTTTTCAAATCCAATTAAGTCCTATCTCTAGAAGGAGACCCTCTGATTCTCTTCGGAGCTCAGAGGAACCGACTAGTTAGCTATTCTTCTCAAATCCAATTAAGTCCTCGCACCATGTCTATGTGTAAGTGGCTAGCAGGAGACCCTCTGATTCTCTTCGGAGCTCAGAGGAACCGACTAGTTCGCTATCCAGATGCGGATGTTCTGACGAACGTGTGTAAGCTAGGGCGCTCGGCAAAGTTCCAATAGGCCCCGATAAAACGCTGCACAAGTAGGCTAAGTTCATCCCGAATCCGCTTTGCGGTCGCTGGATGCGGTACAATCAGGTAGGTGCATAGCATAGGATGATGGATTTGTTTTTACATGGGCATAGGATGATGGATTTTTTTTTTGTTTTTACATGTAAGAATTGTCTTTGGCCTAAACAAAATCTGGTGTGAAACACTCACACAACTTTCTTTTGCTCCAGTTTTCAAAATGATAATTGACATTATATCAATTGAATTTAAAAACTCCTTTAGTTTTACTATTTATAATTTTTAATATTAATATTCCTGCCATCAGTATTTATAATTATATAATAATATCATTCCATAAGAATTGTCTTTGACCTGAACAAAATCTGGTGTGAAACACTCACACAACTTTCTTTTACTCCAGTTTTCAAAAATAATTGACATTATATCAATTGAATTTAAAAACTCCTTTAGTTTTACTATTTATAATTTTTAATATTAATATTCCGGTCCATCAGTATTTATAATTATATAATAAATCCATTCCATAAGAATGGTCTTTGACCCTAAACACAATACTGGTGTGAAACACCACCAACTTTCTTTTTTACTCCAGTTTTCAAAATGATCATTGACAAATTTTATAGTTTTGTGTACCAAAGTTAATGAAATTCGGCGAAAGTAGAGGGAGAAAGAGAGATCTGGCGCATGACGTCATCAACGTCGGATCCAAATCCCCTCCTCCCCACCATGTGGGTGGTGGGTGGGGGTAATATAAGAAAAAAGTTTTTTAAAATACTCCTAGCTTCGATCCTGCGATCTTTTACTCCAAAAGTCAGCAGCTCTAACCACTAGACCATCAGTGTTACTGGTAAAAATATGTATTATTTAAGTTCTATCAAGTTGGGGTGGTCACTCCGCCTATCCTCGCCGTAGCTGTGCCGATGGAGTGTGAGGTGTATGTGTGGGGTCAATGTATTGCATTCTCCATAGCTTCATCTCTGTTCACAGTTTAGACCACTAACAACATGCACCTTTTTATATTAAAATCATAGCTGCCTATGGTCACGGTTGGAATGCTAGGTTACCATTACTAGAAAATGCAATTTAATCTTTAGTAAATAAGTTCTACACAATGGGAATTACAATTAAAGTAGTAAGTGTCTATTCATCACCGTTCACATCTCTACATACATACATTGTTTATACATTGCATTACTTCCGCATTTGTTGAAAAGTGCAAATGCATCTTTCACCGCATGGGAATTGCTAATATTAAATTTTTCCCAACGGGGAATTACAGTTAAAGTAGGAAGTGTCTATTCATCACCGTTCACACCTCTACATACATACATTGTTTATACATTACATTACTTCCGCATTAGTGAAATGTGCAAATGCATCTTCACCATAATGGGAGTGGTAAATAAATAAAAAAACAGTTAAGCAAAAATCTTTTATTTAATCAAACCATTTTTCACAAACCATATACATTCTGGATTATAGAGTTTATGAATTTCACAGGGGCACTTCTTAATATTACTCTCTAATTCGAGTCCACAAAAAATACATTTTACACTATGATTTCTTGTTTTGAAAAAGCCATGATATGCTAAAAATTCTGAGGAAAGAGGATAAGTCCAATGGCTAAATGTTTTTTCCCTTATTTTTGCATCGTAGAGATCCACCTTTGATCTGTTCCTTGAAATCCAATCAACCAATATTTTTGCAAATTTTAATGAACAGTTGGATTTCCTTCCGCAATGGTAGATGCATTTAGTGAATTCCAACGTTGAAGTGAGACATTTCAGTGATGGACAGCCAAAATCTTGGAGGTCAAAGACTTCTTTTCCTATAAGTTCTTCAAGAAATATAGATTTTTCAAGACCTTTAGCAAAAAGAATGGTAAAATTTTCAGTTGATTTCTGACATAAGCTTCTTAATTCGGAATATTCCACATCTCCATCATACCAATTTAATCCATGAAGGTTATGAAATATCCATTTATTTGCAGATAAATTTTGACATCTTCTTGAGATGGGGGTTTGAATAACCAGTGCCAAAACACTGAAGGGTAGTCCAAATCTATAATAGTCACTTCCTTGGCGATATAACAGTTTTGAGGAGTAAGGTAACCCTGGAAGTCAATCACGCCCGCACGCATTGTGAAAACTAAATTTCTTCTACAAAATCTTCCTCAATTAAATACTAACCCCCACTTCTACTTATATTCTCCTAACTAAACCGGATAACGGATTATATTCAACTAAAGCATCATGCAAGATTAATGCATAGACTGTTGTATTGGCTTTAAAATTTTCCGTTGTTTCTAGATCTATTCTAATATCAACTGAAGATGATCTAATTGCCTCTGATTGACGGGAACAATCTATAACTATAATAGGCCCTTCATCCCTAAATTCTTCTTTGCTTAAAAGAGGCTGATTTTCTTTAGCGTAGTAGCTATGTTGAAAATTTCGATACATATAATAAAGAACCGTAAAATGATTCTTGGAAAAATCTATGTTGAGATCATCATATGGATAAACATCAGAATTTAGATGTAACTTTACATTTGATATACTACAGTGATTAAACTGTGACATATCACTTTCTGCATTATTCTTTTTATTTGTTTGAAATGCAATTATGATATAACGGGGCTTTTCTAGATTTGTTGACGTCTTCACAGACCAAGTTTGCTTGTTAGTATTAGTAGGCAGAGAGGGGTTCTCCACAAGATCCCATGATCTAAATGCCATGTGAACAGTTTTTCCTTTATTGACTAAATTTAAAAACTTTAACCTTTGTTCATCAGACACTTTAACATATGGCATTTTCCATTGCATAGATTTTAGTTTAATAGAAGCTTTAACATTGAGGTGATCTTTTAAAACTTGAATGCTATCATTATCCGTTCTACTGCGATGTAGAATTAACTCATGTTTCCCATTTAGAATTATTTGATTGTAATCTTCAAAGAATCCCATAACAATGTCTAGTGGAATGCAAGCATCAAAATTACCATTTTCATCAGCTAATTTAACGTATTCAGTAGGCATCATCGCCGCTCATTTCCATTCCTGACGCCTTATCTGGACTAAGAGATGCATAGTTTTTTAATGTACTTGTGATTCCCGGATTTCTAACATGATCAACCAGTACACCATTCAACTGATACTTGATTTCATCAAACAAAAACAAAAATCCATTTCTTACTATTCTCAGTTCACTTGGATCGATAGTTTCAGAACCTTCTTTAATCAATTGTCCTTGAATATATAGAAAACTTTTGGCTGGAACAGTGTAGATATCCTGTTGTTGAATGGCAATTATTATTTCATCAGAATTGTCGAATGATTGGTTGAAAGGCTGATGAGAGTGAAATTCAAAGTCCGTTATTCTCTCCTCAAAACTCACTCTTTTGTTCACATTTAGTATTTCTTCCATTTTGGTTTAATCAAAAGTCCTATACTTTGTAGAAAGTAAATATTTGATGGTGTTAACGCTCGGTAAGGCGTTCTTTGAATACTAGTTGCTTTCACCGCAGTGTAAT
Organism: Triatoma infestans; assembly: GCA_011037195.1. NCBI lineage: Eukaryota > Metazoa > Arthropoda > Insecta > Hemiptera > Reduviidae > Triatoma > Triatoma infestans. Next base: position 25,675 of record JAAEAF010007217.1, read on the forward strand.
CCATTTTATACTTTCGAAAATCAATACCCAATTTTCTTTAGATGTAATCTGATGGTGATTGTCTCTCCACGAAAATCCACCAAGTTCTGGTTTTGATCTGTTATAACAAGTGTTATATTGTTGATCACTTCACCGATAACTGGAAAGTAAATGACTGGAGATGGTTCATGTACGATTTTAAATCCTGGTGGAACTAATGGAGAAAATTCATATATAGAATGTCCTGGTTTCCCATTTCTATACGAACCGGATGCTATATTACAGTTAATAGCAACTGTATTGACACTATGAATCTGTACAATTTCGTCTGATTTATGAGTGATCATTTTTTCTAACACCTCATGTTTAGTAAACCCCAGTAAAGGGCCAATCGAATGTTCTCTATTGAAGTAAACAGGTTGTGACATGATAATTCCACCTTCAAAGTATTAGTATTACCTTTCAATTTCAATGAATCTGGTGATTTTATATGTGATTTTAGATAGCGTGCTATTGCTTCTACTTCATAAGTTCCTGTAGGTAAACTAATAACATTGTCTCCATAATGAAAAAGATTGTTAAAACCTTCAATGATATTCGGTATGGAATTGTATGACTGAAAACTTAGTAAACCAATGCTAAAATCATCATCTAAATTAATTGGTGGAAACAGATCGCCACTAAGAATGCTCGAAGTTCCTGTTAAGGTAAACGTATAAGACATGACTGAATTCCATAAATGCTTATTCTTCATTATTATATAGAAATTTCAAACACAAATGCCCACAATACGGAGTTCCGAAATCTTGATATCTTTTACGATTGTAGATAACATCGCAGTTTCTGAAATAATGAAGGAGTTCTAACGGCGGTCTTAGATTTCCATAAGGATCGAAATAATTTACTTTATTACTTTTTTTAATATAGGCAACCCAATGAGTACCTATGTTTTGTGTTGAATCTAGATTTACAATAGCACATTCATTAGTTTTAGGATAACTTGGCAAAGAATCACGCATATAGACACCTCTAAAATGAGGTACGTTTTTAGCAAATTTCATCAAATCTATATTTGTGAGAGCTCTGTTAGGAAGTAGTCAATCTTGCATAATATAAAGACCATATCCTTTTTTATATGGTCTAAGGTAAAAACCTTTACCAATTTTCTGTTCTTCCATTTTCCTATTGTGACGTCTCATTTCTTCCAAACGATCTCTAGCGTCTCTTGTGTCTTTAACTGCTTTAGCAACCGCTGCTGCTCCACCTGCTAGACTTCCTAGAGCAGACAAGCCAGCAAACAATGGTACTAGAAAAGGGAGAACACCTCCAATTCTTGGGACGGGCAATATTCTTGGTAATTTGTGTAATTTTGATTTTGCTAAAAACTTTTTAGCTTTTTTGAGTGCGGTTTTGGCGGCTCCACTAATTGATGTAGGTGAAGTTACGCGAGCTGCACTTATTATATCTTTGATAGTTTTTTTTTCTTCTTGATACCACCACCACTACCTAATTTTACTTTCACTTTCATCGCGTTTGTAACTGCCCAAGCAGCTGCTTTTTCACCAAAAGATGAGTCACTTGCCTTTGTTCTTTGCCAAGCTTTTTCCGCTAAGATGCGATCAGCTTTATGCCTTGATTTCAAATCTTTGTTTTTAAAATATGCAATGTCGTGTTCCTTGCAGGCCTCATCTAACGGATTAACACCTTTATCACCACGGTTTAGTCTTTCTTGTAATTTCGTTCCGGGGCCACAAAATTTATATCCTGGAATATGCGCTTCAAATGGAAGCTTGTTGATCACTGAATTTATTAAACCTTTCCCGGTCGTTTTCTTTCTCATTATGATGACTGTTTTTTAGGACTGATTCTATTTATATAGGCTGCAAATCAAACTCGTCATCATCAGTATGCGATTGGAGAAGCAAAATGAATGTTTACCTGTTTATAACTTGTTTCCTTCAGGTGAAGATCATGAAGCAAATGAGTGTCGTCATGGCCAATTGTTACCCGATAATATACGTGCACTTATTTGTGGAAGTTCAGGGTCTGGTAAAACCAATCTCATAGCTTGTTTGCTTTTACAACCGAATGGGTTAAAATTTGGAAATGTATACTTATGTAGCCGATCCCTCCAACAAGAAAAGTATTTATATTTAGAAGAAGTATTCAAATTAGCACCAGAAATAGGATATCACAAAATCAATGATACGCAACAGGTAATCACTCCTGACAATGCAGAAAGAAATTCTATTATTGTATTTGATGATATTTCAATGGATCAACAGGACATAATCAGACAATATTTCAGCATGGGTCGGCATAGAGGAATTGATTGTTTCTATTTAACACAAAGTTATGCAAGGATCCCTAAACATCTTATACGTGATAATGCCAATTTTATTATAATTTTTACGCAGGACGATTTAAATTTAAGGCATATTTATAATGATCATGTAAGTTCACCAAATGTATCATTTAATAATTTTAAAAAGATGTGTGAGGTCTGCTGGGATGAGCCATATGGTTTTCTAACAATAGATAAAACAAGAGACTTATATAATGGGAGATTTCGAAAAGGTTTGGATACATACATCTATATATAGAGTAATATTTTCCCTATGTCTATCATTTTTCATTATGGATCCTAAAGTTACACAACATCTTATCAAAACTTCTAAATCTCTTCGAGAAAAATTCAAAAGTTTAAAGAGAGGGCTTCAATTATCACAGCAAGATTTGGAAAGAAGTTTAGAGCCCATTACGAAACCGCTTCAAGAGTTAGTTGACCAGACCAGAAAGCGTTCTAAAAAAGCAAGATTAAAATCAGACGCTTCGACTCTTACGGATACGCTCAAAGAAGAAAAAGATGTCAAATTACCGATTAAAGAAGAAGCAGAAGAAGAAGTGAAATTACCACTTAAAGCTTCAACTCCCATTCAGCGAAAGGGTATTTTAGATATTACAATGGAAGAAGAGACGTTTGAAGACGATGATTCTATTCTGGAGCAAATAAAACAAAAACATAGTAAAGAGGAGCTGGAGAAAAGGATAGGTGAAGTAAAAGGTATAGGGTCTTTAATAAATCATATTTATCGAAAATAATAAGTCCCGATCCTAGAGATTTTGATGATAGATATGGAATTAGAATCCTACCAAAAGGTGGGATGACCATTGGAAATGCTCAGGTAACCATAGATGGTGATGATATTAATGTAAATGGAAAATGGTATGAAGGTACACCAGGTTTGTTACAATTGTTATTTTTAAAAAAGCCCAACGAATACACTGTAGAAGATTCGGAAAATTATAAAGACATTTTAATTAGAAGTAATGCGCATAAGCAACAGTTTAGTGAAGAAAAAGGAATGAGTTCCAGCAAAGGATTCAAATACAAAAATATTATAGCTCCTTTATTTAATCCTCATGTGGAGCGGGGGTTAGCTCAACCCTATTTCACACCACCATCAACTGCAGAACAAGTTAATAAGACAGCTCGGACTACAATTGCAACAAAGCCTATTACAAGCAGATACGATCTAAGACGTATGACCACTGGTAAAGGTATGGATGTAGCGCAAAATATTTATGAATATTGGGATGATCCAAATGAATTAGTGGATCGACTTCGACTATTATATGCATCAACCCAAGCTGGACATAATGCACATGGAAATGAAATTCATTCTATAATCGAAGAGTTGAGAGAGATGGATATTATTTATTAAGAATTACTCTTGGAATAAATGATCAGTTGTTGTTTGGTTTTCGAAAAATGTCTATCGACAAGTTTGGTGGACCTTTGCATCACTTAAAAAAAGTATTTCATGTTAGTGATGACGAAGATGGAGAATATATCAACTTTGAAAATAAACGATTACTTGGAATCAATAGCCCGGTTGGTAGTTCCGATGCTGTTAATAAGATTTATCTTGAAAAATTTGTAACTGAAGGATTGGAAAAGTATATAAAAGAGTTAGATTTAGTAACAAATTCATATTTACAAGAACAGTTTGTTAGCAAAAGTTATCTTTTAGAAACCTATGACGAAGCCCGAAAAAAAGTTACAAATAATTTTGTGCGTAATTTATTCGAGGTTTTTACGAACCGAATGAGTTTATTGGATCCAAAAGTTCCTATAACTGCAGCTACGCTTAAAACAATTTTTGAACCATAAAGACATGTCTAGCAAAGAGGCTGTAGTTTTTGAACTCCATAGACCGGCACGTTCACGCTACCCTCGAAGGCGTACATTGCTCAAAGGTATGATGATTTATGGCAAGCTGATTTAATGGAAATGATACCATACGCTCGTCAAAATAGTGGTTACAAATACATATTAGCAGTGATTGATTGTTTTTCAAAGTATGCCTGGGTGGAACCTGTTAAATCAAAAAACGCAAAAGATATTACTCAAGCTATGAATAATATTTTTATTTCGAGTGGAAGAGTGCCAAAAAATATTCAGACTGATAATGGGAAGGAATTCTTCAATGTTTCCTTCAAGAAACTCATGGAGAAGCACAAAATTAATCACTACAGTACTTACAGCCAGGTTAAAAGTTCAATTGTTGAAAGATTTAATAGAACTTTTAAATCTATGATGTATCAATTGTTTAGTCTTAGAGGAAACTACAATTATACAAAGCATTTACCTGATCTCATAAATACCTACAACAAACTACACCGTACAATTGGTATGACACCATCAGAAGTAAATTCTGGCAATGAAGCAATCTTACTAGCTAATGTTTACTCTTCTAAAGTAAAAAGAAAAGATAAACAACGATTTAAAGAAGGAGACTATGTACGTGTTTCGAAAAAAAAGAACTATATTTAGCAAAGGTTATACACCCAATTGGAGCACTGAAATATTTAAAATTAAAAATGTTCGTAACACTATTCCATACACTTACCTGTTGGAAGATTTGACAGGACAGCCTATTCAAGGAGCATTTTATACACAAGAACTGCAGAAAACTAAATATAAAGATGTATATCTTGTAGAAAAAATTCTAAGACGTAAAAAGAATAAGCTGTATGTAAAGTGGTTAGGTTTTAAGAAACCTTCTTGGATAAATAAAAATGATTTAGTAGAATAGCAAAGTGTGTGAAGGTTTTTTTCTCTTATCCTGTCCTTACTAAAAAATTTTTAGAGGAATTTATAAATTATAAAAAATGTTGATTAATTTTCTTTATAATATGGAAATAATGTATTAGGAACACAAAGTTTTGATAAATAATCCAATTGAACATTTACATCTTTAAACAAGCTTTGAAATTTTAAGTATTCACTTCTTAGCAGGTTGATTTTCGTAGGTTGAAAACTTAGAAGGTTCTCCAACCAAGTTGCTTTCCCCTGGATGGAAATCATCTTGTGTGTAAACTTAATAAAATATATTGTTGCTTTGTTAAGGTTGATTTCACTTGGAGAAACTGCTTCTTTCCCATTAAAGAAGTCATTGAACGTCTGCATGTTCGACTTCAAAGTTGTCCAGTCTTCAACATCTAGATAAATAACATCTTTTTTCGATCTCACCGCTATTAGAGGCACATAATCTTGGGAGAGACCAGTAATCAATACCTTGGAGTTGTTTTTGTTGAGTGGAAAACTTGTAGTCAGCTGCAGGCTCATTTCACTCGTAGCCAAGTTTGCGTAAAACTGATGTTATAAAAGTGGAAATCATTGAAAGTCTTGTAGATTCCCCCACTCTTCCCCGAACCGTTTAAAAAAATCAGTAAAAAAATTAAACAAAGAGAAGAGGTGGTATAACGGAAGTTACTTGAGGAATACAATAGAGGTGGAAGTGAGAATGATGGAGACAGTTATAAAACCTGTACAGCTAGGAACATTGGAGGGAGGGTGGAAGAACACCCTTCCATCCATCGAATGGGGGGGGTCTAACTGCGAACAGAGATGAAGCTATGGAGAATGCAATACATTGACCCCACACATACACCTCACACTCAATCGGCACAGCTACGGCGAGGAAAGGCGGAGTGACCACCCTAACTTGATAGAACTTAAATAATACATATTTTTACCAGTAACACTGATGGTCTAGTGGTTAGAGCTGCTGACTTTTGGAGTAAAAGATCGCAGGATCGAAGCTAGGAGTATTTTAAAAAACTTTTTTCTTATATTACCCCCACCCCCCACCCACATGGTGGGGAGGAGGGATTTGGATCCGACGTTGATGACGTCATGCGCCAGATCTCTCTTTCTCCCTCTACTGTCGAAAACTGAAAAAACTTTTCAGTAAAAGCGCACTTCCGGTTTACTAATTTTGTCTTAAAACTTGGAATTTTGGCCATCTATTTAATTTTGTTTGGATCTATTTGATTTTGTTAATCAACTATGATATCACTTTAGAGAAGCTGTAACCCCAACCCTCCGCTAAAAGTGGCGTTAAAAGAAATTTTCACAAAGTAATGTTTTAAAACATAAGTTGTAGATCTTTGTATATTTAGTTTATATGATATGAAGTTTCAAGTCTCTGGACCGCTTTCAATATACAAACACTTAGAGATTACACAGAATTGTATTTAACAACAGACATAATTCTTTTAAGCGACATAGTTGAACAGTTTAGAAATGTGTGTGAATCTATTTACAGCATTGATCCATGTTGGTAATTCACAACGCCTGGGTTGGTATTTGACGCCTGTTTGAAATATACATAAGTAAAATTGGAACTATTGACCGATTATGATAAACATCTTATGATTGAATCCGGTATTCGTGGAGGTATCACTTCATGTGTTACAAGACATTCCAAAGGCAATTTATTGCAATTTGCTCAAGCCAAGCACTCCTAATGGATTAATTTGGACATGTCAACGTACTACTGTTCACACTTACGATGCTACAAAGTTTTTGGTCCTGGGTTAACTGCCTTGCTACATGTAAAAAGTAAAAAAAAATACAAAAAACATAAGTATTAAACATACCTGTTTTAACACAAACTAGTCCTAAACTTGAAAGTAAAATTACAAAAATCACAAGTATTAAAACATGAAAAAAATGAAACAATACATAAAACATAGTGGTACTAAACTTAAAAAAGTGAAACAATACATGTTCATAGTATTGGATGATAATATATTTAATGTTTCTAGCCAACTTACCCGCATGTCCTGTATGTCATCATCTACCGGCTCAACAAAAATATTAAAGTCCTTAGAATGTTTCTAACAATACATAAAGTCTTTATTCATAGTATAGGATGATAATATATTTAATGTTTGTAGGTAAATATTATAAGTGTAAACATAATTTAATTTAAACATGAACATAAAAAAAAACACAAAGTATTTGTTCATCGTATTGTATGATAATATCAAAAAAATATTAAAGTCTTTAGCTAAATATTATAAAATCTTAGCCCTAGTCTTGTATGTCATATCGCGGCTCAACAGAAATATTCACTTCCTTAAAATATTTCTAATAATACATAAAAAAAACAAAGTCTTTATTCATAGTATCAGATGATAATATATTTAATGTTTGTAGCTAAATATTATAAAAACATAGCCCCCAGTCTTGGATGCATCTCACGGCTCAACAAAAAAATTACAGTCCTTAGAATGTTTCTAACAATACATAAAAAAACAAAAAGTCCATGTTCATAGTGTTGGATGATAATATATTTAATGTTTATAGCTAAATATTATGAAAGCTTAGCCCTCGACTTAAAAAAACGAAGTCTTTATTCATAGTATTCGATAATAATATATTTAACGTTTCTAGCTAAATTTTACACAACTTAGCAGCATGTCCTGTATGTCATCTCACGGCTCAAAAACAATATTACAGTCCTTAGAATGTGTTTAGCTAAATTTTATAATTTTTAACATAATTTAATTTAAACAGTAACATAGAAAACACAAAGTATTTGTTCATCGTATTGTATGATAATATAGTAGGACCTAGTCCTGGGATGTCATCTCACGACTCAAGAACAATATTAATGTCCTTAGAATGTTTCTAACAATACATAAAAAAAGTCTTTATTCATAGTATTGAATGATAATTTAGTAAAGTAAGTAAGTAAAGTAATAATGCCTATTTTTTCAGGCGGGCTTAACGTCCAACGAATGATAATTTATTTAATGTTTGTAGCTAAATATTATAACACATTTGCCCTAGTCTTGTATGTCATCTCACGAAATATTATAAGTGTAATGATAATTTAATTTAAACAGTAACATAAAAATTCACAAACCATTTGTTCATCGTATTGGATGATAATATATTCAATGTTTCTAGCTAAATATTATAAAATATTAACCGTCGACTTGGATGTCATCTCACGGCTAAAAAACAATATAGAAGTCCTTAGAATGTTTTTAACAATACATAAAAAAATCAAAGTCTTTGTTCATAGTATTGGATGATAATATATTCAATGTTTCTAGCTGAATATTATAAAATCTTCGCCCTAGTCTTGAATGTCATCTCGCGCCTGAAAAACAATATTAAAGTCCTTATAGCTAAATATTATAATAACTTAGCCCCTCGATGTCATCTCACAGCTCAACAGAAATATTAAAGTCCTTAGAATGTTTCTAACAATACATAAAAAAGATACAAAGTCTTTATTCATAGTCTTAGAATGTTTCTAACAATACGTAAAAAAAACACAAAGTCTTTATTCATAGTATATGATAATATATTTAATGTTTCTAGCTAAATATTATAAAAAATTAGCCCTCAACTTGCATTTCATTTCACGGCTCAAAAACATTATTAAAGTTCTTAGAATGTTTCTAACAATACATACAAAAAAAAAATCGAAGTCTTTATTCATAGAATAGGATGATAATATATTTAGCCGCCTAGTCTAGGATGTCATCTCACGGCTCAAAAGCAATATTATGGTCCTTAGAATGTTTCTAGCTAAATATTATAAGTGTAAACATAATTTAATTTAAACATGAACATAAACACAAAAAACACGAAGTATTTGTTCATAATATCAAAAAATGATAATTTAAAAAAATATTAAAGTGCTTAGCTAAATATTATAAAATATTAGCCCTAGTCTTGTATGTCATCTCCCGGCTCAAAATCAATATTAAAGTCCTTAGAATGTTTCTAGCTAACTATTAAAGTGTAAACATAATTTACTTTAAACATGAACATAAACATAAAAAACACAAGTATTTGTTCATCGTATTGTATGATAATATATTTAATGTTTCTAGCTAAATATTATAAAAACTTAGCCCTCGACTTGAAAAAAAAACAAAGTCTTTATTCATAGTATAGGATGATAATATATTTAATGTTTGTAGCTAAATATTATAACCACTTAGCCCTAGTCCTGGTATGTCATCTCACGGCTCAAAAACAATATGAAAGTCCTTAAA
>JAAEAF010007218.1:0-68036 GCA_011037195.1 Triatoma infestans
AAGGGTCATCAAGACCTGTAGAGCCAGTAAGTAAGTAAGTAAGTAGGTGGTGAAGGGAGGGGAGTTTACCTCAATCAAGTCATTAGATTCAATTTAGATTTTCCCATCGATAAAGAAATTGGAATTAAGTAAATATTTTGTAAGAGAATTATAAATTTGAAGAAAATCTGTCAATTAAATCTATTTAAACTGCAGTAAGAGGAAGTTGTGTGAGTGTTTCACACCGGATTTTTCTTAAATTTCCTCTTATTGCTTCAAGGAAGCTGCAATTGTCTGACATTTTCGTTTATTGAGCGTCCACGGAATGCACATATTTTGAGAATCCTCATATTCCGTTTAGAGATCATCATTGCATTTGACACCGAGATTCTTACAAAATACATGAAAATGTAACTCTGGTGAATGATTTATTCAGCTCCCAGCGATTTTCTCGCAAATGACTCCATAATTTTTTTTTTGTTAAATTGCGCACACTAAACACACATCTGTGTTGGTGTTATTTTTATTTTAAGTAGATTTGTAATGGAAATTTGATTTTTTGGACAGTGGGGGGGGGAAGTATTTGTAACACATTATTCGAAATATATTGATTTATATTATTGAAAAAGTGCCCGTTTTACTGGGAAAGACAATAGAGGGCGTTGCATCACAATTATTAATGACTTTCTTTGACCTTGTTTTTTTCTCCTGTGCCCCCTTATTTTTACCGTTCACGCCAGCACTTCTTCCATAGGTTCCCTATATTATACAGATAACCTTTCGTCCTAGAAACCAAGAACTATAACCTCTAACATCTGTAGGTTTATATATATATAAACACACGTATGTTACAATCAGCCACAAAAACAATGGGTCACCTAGTTTATTCATTAATAAAAAACATTTATTGCAATCAACGATTTTTAATACAATCCCCCAGCTAAAAATAGTATCTTGTAGAGAATTTTCTATACTAACTCTTGGCTTTGCTTGATGTAATAAATAAATAATTAAAAATCTTTTTTACAAAATTTTGATAATTTTTTAAATTTTCCCAACTTCTCGTAATTGGTACTGCCTACTCGGGTAACACTCAGGGCACGGATACGGCGAGACAACGATGTAATCAGGTTTTAAATGGTCTCGTGTCGAACGGCATCCTATTCATGTAGGGGAAAGCGGAGTTCTTGCAGAGCAGTTGTAGGTTGAACATGAGCTCTACTAACACGCCTATTGAGCTTGTCCCATAGATGTTCTGTAGGATTCATGTCCGGGGAACGTGCTGGCCAATTAATTACATTTATACCAACTTCCTTCAAGAAGTATATCATTTTTTTTTTTTGGTGCTGAGTGTTTTATATATGTTAAGTAAAAATTCCAAGTTGGTAGAAAAGTTACTAAATTCTACGAATTCTTATGGCCGTAAAAGTAAGAGAAAGTAATTATATATGCATATTTATTAATTCTATTTGTATATAATTAAGATGTCAACCCATTATAGAATAAATAAACAGATAATTCATTTTTTATGAGTTCGACGGAATTACTTAATACTGTGTTTACTTTACACTAGTTTGCATGAAGAAAGGCTATTCGTGCAACGCAGATTGCATGTATTTATTAATTAGCAGTGTTTTCTCTACTTATTGCTGTTTACATGATTTCTTTTTCTTTTACATGTCTGAGTGTGTAAACATATTGCCACTGATCTAATGAGGCAGAATGATTCATTTTGACGTCACCACTGACAAGTGTTTAGTAACCAGATTTATTTAAACAACTTCCTGTCCAATGACCCAGTAATTTTATTAATTATTAACTTCTAATTAATTTGTTTACATAATTATTATTCATGTTTTTTTTTTTAATTTTATGTTAAAGTTAAAATTTGTAACAGTAATTTATGTATTTGAGCGCTCTGTAAATTGTGTTCTGACTACTAATGCAGTAGTCCTCATAAATAATTCGTGTCTCCTTTAGTGTTAACTGTATATCGCGCTTAACCTGAATTATCCACCTCAGTTAACCTTTATGTAAATTTGGTATATCTGAATCTTTGTTCTGAATGTTCTTTTATTTAAACTATTTGTAACTATCTTTTACTGTTATAAAGAACAAGTGGTGCCATTATGTTCAATTTTTCAGCGTATTAACTTTTGCACCAAAGTTAAGAGGTACCTTACAGCCTAAGGTTTTTCGTTTTTCCCCTCTTCTGGGCCCTTTTTCCAACCGTGACCCCATTTTGTTTTTACCTGACCGGTCACGCCAGCGCTCCCGCTTTTTCTAACCCATCCAGCTTGTTTGTAGGAACTAATTTCCGGGCATACAGAAATATAGGTAGACAATGTTGCTTTGAATTGCATACAAATCACTGAAATGCATATAATTATATTTACACTGTTCAATTATTGTTTTTATTAACATAATAATTGTAACTGAAGAACAGAAACAAGTTTTTCAAAATGATCCTTTACGTTTCCGCGGCCATTTTCATGAAAAATACTTGAGTTTCCGTGTTGAGGCCGCGTTAATGGTTTACTAGAAACCGTCTTTTTCCCCATATTACAATGAGCTTCTTCTCGGAAGTTTAAAAACTGATGGCTTCCAAAGTGGAACGACCCTGAAGAAGCTCCGGTCTCTAGTGTTTTGCAACTTTTTAAAAATCCGGTTCTTTTGAAATGAGGGATAACCTTTCCTTTGCCAATTACATTCAACCTATTCCATGAATAATTCACACTATTGAAGCTGGGAGCACCGGAATTCCGGAATTCTCGTACAAGCGACATAAGTATGTTTTCGCGAGGCAACAGAATTCTACAGCATGCTGGAAGTGCGGAGTTTATGACATATTAATAGCAGGACACCCATTCATACGATTTTCAGCTTTGGCCCTCGGGGGGGGGGGGGGGGTGGGGGGGTTCAGTTGGCCCCTGTTGAGATCCCTGCCCTAGAAGTTTTAACGAATAGTCTCAAGTGTGTATGAGTGTTAGTAAAATTTGATATTCCATATAACAATCAAAACAATATCTAATATAAAGATTTTTAATCAAATTCGTTAATCGTAAGTGCGTTGTAGTTACTATTGTTAGAGGAAGTATTGCTTTTTTGTCAAATTTACTTTGAGTTTCCACCGGAAGTACATGTTTAGGACAAAGTGTGTTTAGCGTGTGTCTGTGTGTGAAGGGGGTGGGGGAATAGGAACAAAATATCTAAACAACGGGAAAATCGGAGGAAGTTCAAATTTGAAATATAAAAAGTTTTAAAAATATAACAGGTACTTCAGGTGGTACTTTATGTTTTATTATTTTTTAATGACTTATAACCCATTAAATATTAATAAGTCTTATTAGTCAATTAACTTCTAATGATCTAAAGACATGTCTTTGAATAATGTCGTTGATTTTTATAGACATTTTTTTGTTTCTGAATGTAATTTTATGGAGTTGGAAGAAAAAGAATGCATTGCCCATATAAGTGCATGCAGTGCATTGTTAACGCGAGAGAAGTGTATACAAAAAAATAAGAAAGGATAAGGATAGAATTCTAGGAGAAACTGATGAAGTAGTGGGGGGTAGCGTGAATACTGCTTTATGATTTTGACGTTTAGAGTGGGGCACAGGCTAGTAGTGTAAGGAGACTGGTTTGTAGAGCCAGTCAGTGACTGACATCGCTTGTGGACGTGCAGATAGGTGTGTGCGTGTTTATGTTCGTGGCGCACTGTGCAGTGTGAGTGAGTGTTGTGTCTTTTTTATTATTAATATTAGGCATGATGGTATATAGATGAAGGTACGCTCATATCCTGGCTATCCAGTGTGTCATCAACAGCACCACAACAACAGTGGCGGTGGTCTAACAGCTGTCACTCCGCCGGCCACTAATTCCGCCGCTTCTTCTACCACTACCATCAGTACACCGTCCACAACGATGGGTCTGCGATATGAAGCAAACTGGGCCGGTCTACAATCGTTCAGGCAATCATCGCCTCCGCTTCCGTTGTCGTCAGTCACTTCCACGATAGCCAGTTCATTTGAATATATCCAGCCAACAACCTCTACTACACAACAACAATTATGTTCCTCTTCTTCTTCATCGTCCTTGTCTTCGTCGTCCACATGTCCGCCATCACCGCCTCCGTCAGTTAATAAAAAAAACGTTTCCTTCGAAGATGATGAATTTCTAATACCTAGACCAAAATTAATAGTTCCTGTACATACTTATGGTATTAGAAAAAGAAGAACTGGTATTGTTGTACCTGGTAGGACGGGTAGTGGTGGTTCGGATACAGATAGAAGGTTACAAGATGGTTTACCCGCCGCTACTCCAATACCTAGAGCTCAACATAAATCTTGCCCAGGTTAGTTTACTTTACAGTCTTATTATCTAGCTTCAATAATTCACCTTTTTTTTTACTTTCTCTCAATCCTGCAAGTACTGCGATCTTGTCACAATTTTGGAAATTGAGTTTTCATCGGAAAGCCATATTTTGAAGTCTCCTGAAATAAATAAGAAATATTTTTATCGAATGGTAAGTTTGAACACAATATCTCAAAAATGAAAATACGCAAGAAGTTCAAAACTTGGTATTTCGTTTAGTTATTACCACCGCATATTACAAAGAGGTTTTAGACGCAATCTATCGACCGGAAGCCCAATTTTGCTCAATGAGTCTTTTCTTTTAGTTTCTCTTTTATTAGTTTGGTAACGGTTTCTTTAAACCTCACATACTAACTGTATACATAAATATCATTTTATTTGGAAAAATTTCTCTGGAAAATTTATTTTGGGGGGGACCCGAGAGATTTGGGGGGGGTACCCGAGAGATTTTGGGGGGACCCGAGAGAACACTAACGTTAGCTTTCCTTTAAACTACCACTTCAGTATAATACATATTACCACATACATAATATGAATACAAATTAGAATTGTTTCTCTTTGAACTTTGGATATTTTGTGCACACATCTGGGAGCTCTGCTACAAATACAATCAAAAGAAGAGAATTAAATTAAATATGTATTGGAACTATGAATTTTCACGTGGATTCATAGATTTTTCCAAAACTCAGTGTATAATTCCATTCTATACACAAACGAATACATCGATTAATTTATTGTGACAAACTTTTCTTTGGACATATGATTCTTGTGGAGTCCTGAGAGAACTGAGACTGTTATCTTCATTCTACTATTTCAGCACAATTTAAGGTTTACTCATCTACTGGGAGTTTAGGGTACTAAACATTTACTAAAAATTGCAGCATTTAAGAAAAATCTTTCTGTCAGAATTTTGCGAGAATTTGTGGTAAGAGAAAGTTTATTACCATATTTTTACTTTCTCATAGAGATTATATTGTACTCGTGCCAGAAATTGCGTTTTCACCGGAAATACATGCTGGAGGTCCCCTGAATACGAAAAAATGTTTCTACCTAATTATTTGTGTGTTAACAGAATATCTCAAAAATGAAAACTCGCAGGAAGTACAAAGTTCAGGTTCCGGTTTGGTACTACCACTCCACCCCACCCGACGGGGGACCAAATCCATCAACCGGAAGTGTGACGTTACTAAATTTAATTTTTTTTTTTTGTAGTTTTTCGTGATTTTCTTGAAAACGGTTCCAGCGATTTTCTTTAAATTTCGTAAACTTATACACACATTAATGGCTATCACTACTTTAACATTTTTCTCAGAAAATTAATATTCTAAAGGGTCTGTGGGAACAGTAGCGTTATGCTTTCCTCTAAAGTACCACATCAGTATAATTAATCTTTTTACCACCTACATATTAGAAGCATTGATAGAATTTGAAATTTGATGAAAATCTGGTCACCGGAAGTGCGATTTTACGAAAGTGAACATGTTGTTGTGGTGGTGGTTAGTTCCGCAGAGCTGGAAAGCATCAGAGACATTTTCCGTAGTAGCCTGCTTCATTTTGTGGACATCGACCGGTTTCGAGCGTTCGCCCATCTTCAGGATGCGTTTTTCAGACAGTGTGATAACACAGACTTGCACAGAGCAAATTCAGTTTACACACTGAACTGACATACTACTCACTGAAAGTGAACATGTTTTTAGTTTTCTGTAACTTTCTTGAAAACGATTACAACGATTTTCTTTAAACTTAGAATGCTTGCGCTATAGACGGAAACGCATCATTTTTATTTGAAAACATTTGTTTTAGGGGGTGATGTATTGGAGATTTAATTTTGTTATTCGTATTTGTTAATTTTTATTTGAATTCTGTTCATCCCCCTCTCATCTGACTGAGGTACACACTTTCAAATATACGATTGTAAAATCGCCTCTATTGTTTTATGTTTGTCTCATTCATAACCTGGTTTTTCCCCACAACGAAACTGTTAAGAATTCCTCGCCAAATCATTTTCCAAGTTTTCCATTAGCAAGAAATGTAGATAACTGAAATTTATTTAAGCGAAAGAAACAAAAAAAATGTAAGATAAAATTTTATTAATAGCAGACAATATTTAAAATATCTTAGCACTTAATTGCCCATTTTGCTATATATAATATTGACACAGTTAATTACGAACAAGCAGGAAATCTGCTGTGAAACACTCACACGACTTCCTTCTACTGTAATTTACATAGTTGATTTATTTATTCATACAAGAGTGTTATTATCCAGTTACGAATTTCGCATATAACTGAAAATGAACATACGTCATGCGTTCCAAATATAATTAACAAAAACTATGGTAGGTCGTGCCGAGTAAACTGATTTTCTTCAAACGAATAATTTATGCGGGTTCATTATATTCTTATTTATATTATACAGACGATAGAATTGTGTAGGAATTTGCCTGGTAGACTGTGATATGTCACATTGTTTATGAAGACATACTGAACATAGGCGCACGAAACCGGCCGGTGGCTGGCTAATCATTGAAAAAAGCTCTTCCTATGAAATCTAAATTTCACGTGGAAACGCTCCACTGTTTCTTGCAACAGGGAGAAAGAAATTAAAAAAATATAAAGGAAATTTTACCAAAGAATAAATATTGAATATTTCAATAAAATTTATTGGAACTTTTGGATTAATTTTTCTTGTCTGGTGCCTTCGGTACCATTCTCTTTACCAGAAATTCATTATGGAAGTATCTTTGGCATGAAAACTGATTTTACGAGCATTTTACAAAGCAGCCTACCCTGGAGTAAGTTTTCTCAAATATGATGCACAGTTGCATCTCCCTTGTAGTGAATTCTATGGATAATTACGTGTATTTAAATAAATAACAAGAAAATTTGATCATTTTCCGGTAGGGGGGAGAATTGTAGTCGGTCAGCGTGAATGTTCATTTTTTTTAATGTCTTCATTATAAACGATAATAAAGATTGTAGTTGCCTCCAGCCAGTCTCCTGCAAAATTGGCCACTTTTTCTTTTTTTTGTTGTTGACCAACTGTTGATTCAGGAAGGAGGAAGTTTTGTTCGTGATTATCGATGATAACTCATATCCTGTTTAATTTCTTATTATACATTTCAAGTTTTGTGATATTTCATGCAATCTTTCCTTTTTATTTTTTAATTTTTTAATAGGTTTGAAGATTAAAGTCAATTATCCAATTATTTATTAAAAACTTTCTATCTTGTTTAATATTAAATTTTGGAAAATATAGTCGCGAATGATAAAATCTAAAAAATATCGACAGTTTTCAAGTTTTAATTAATTTTTCTATCCCCTCTCACTAAAACAAGCAACCCAGCTGATTTATTTCCTATAAATTCCCATAGTTGTATTAAATTGTCTAAAACAGATTTTGTATAAGGACTAACAGTTATCTGCGATCATTTCGTCAACAGCAGATTGATCTCCATTTTTGCAGGGAAGTCGAGAGAAAACAAAATTTAGTTACTGCGCACAGTTTTCCCTGACATTCAGGAAATAACAAACAAAATTAAACACAACTTTTATTTATTTCTCTCTTCATTTTTTTACTTGGAATTTTTTATTACTCAAATGTAATGAAAGACATTTGAAGAAAATATCCATATGGTGCATGTTCAATGCAGGAGGTTATGAGATCATTTGCACTTCAAACAGCAGGTTTTAAAAAGTTAACATTACGCCTTTTTTGGAGACTTTTTTTTTTAATTGAATATTTTTAATTATTAATATATATAAATGAATATATTTAATTGCCTTAAATTGACCCCCCCCCCCCCAAACGAATTTTATATTAAAACGGAGATTTTCATCGAACAGGTGTTTCTATTTAAATTTCTTACTTCCGAATGAGCCGGAATTGATGATTAGAATTTATAATGAATGCAGGTACACTTTGCGATTGTGTTTGAAAATACAAGAGCAGTTTTGTGACAATTTAATAAAAAGATTCAATTAAAATTTAGGACACTAACACACGATTTACTCTTATTACAGTAATTTCGAATACAAATTCTTAATGTTTTTAAATATTATATAGTAAGACTTGTTGGTGTCCTCACGCGTTGGTCTAGTGGCTAGCGCTCTCGCCTTTCGTGCGAGAATTTAGGGTTCGATTCCGGTGAGGGCCAAGTCGGTGTTGACCCAGCATCGTCATAAAAAGTGGGAAGCTCTAGGTGCCCTAGGTAGCGAAAGCCGGAACTGAATGGCGTGGGAACTGCGGCGTGCTTACCACACGCCACCTATTCAAATCGCCGTCTGGCAAGCCTTGGCCCTTCATGGGCTGTAAAGTCTGGTTGGTGCCATTTTCATGAAAACAACTGATCCAAAAAATGGATTTCGCAAAATATCAATTGTGGGCTTCCTTTTATTTATTATTTTTATTTTATTTTTGTAACACCTGAGAATATTTTGTAATTTTGGATGAAAACCAATTTGGACAATTTGACAAGATTTCCGTTCTTCCTTTTACATCAATAAGAGAAACTAATTAAAGAAACAATTTATCTCCTTAATTTCATTTTTTAAATCAAATTTATTTTAAATCCTTGTTCGATATTAAACCGGAAAATGATTATCTTATTATAGAGGCCATATTTTGAAGTTTCTTTATTAGTCTCCAAAATAAGGGAAAAAAATAAGGAAAAAAATTAAATAGTTATTTAAAAAAAATAACGTTTGTTTACTAAATAATTTATATATAAGATCGTTTGAGTTAAAGAAATTGGGCACAAAAAAATGTCTGATTACGTAATTGCTTAATTATTTTTCGTATTTTGTTTGATAAGGAAACAGTTTAAAGGTTTAAACTTTTTTCTGTTGTTGTTCTTGTTGTTGTTGTTGATATTCTTATATTTATCTAAATTTCTAAAATATATATCGCACAAGTATATTTATATGTTGTATTTGCTAAGTTATATAATATTTTGCCCTTCAACAAACTTCCTGTTGTTGCTGTTATCGACAATGGAAATATATTAAAAGCAAAGGTGATTCTTTTAATTTGAACTAGGAACTAGTTTGGTAGGAATATCGCCTTATTTTCCACCATGATGGGATAGTGACCATTTATACTTACTCTAACTGCTGCTAGAGGAAGTTTATAATCGTGCCCGATTTTCGATATCGGGTTTTCACCGGAGATCCCCCTGAGTCCAAAAAAGAGGTATTTAGAAAAGGGTCAGGGTGTGGGTATATGAACCGCTTAACTCAAAAACGAAAAATCGTAGAAAGTTCAAAATTGACATTCCGTGTGGGTATCACCATGGGATCCGACAGGAACTTACTTGTCATTTCTTAACCGAAATGAATAGATTTTTAGTTTTTGGCGATTATCTTGAAAACGGCCCCAACGATTCCCTTTAAACTTCACATTTTGAGTATATAAATACAAACAACTACAACCATTATTTGAAACATTTCCCCGGAAAATTCATTTAAGGTGGTTTTTGTGGGAGGGGCGGGGTTATTTTTTCCCTAAAGAGGTATTTTAGTTTATTACACAATTCTATCATCTAAATAATATTAATTAGAATTAAATAAGTTGTGGAAATTCAGAGTTTTTACTGAAGTTACTGTTCAGTTTTCTACGATTTTATCCCTAAAAACACCGACGGATTTCAGTAATTTGTTACACTAACTTGGATAAAGAGAGCGCTATCACTTTTACTGGGGACTTTTTTACCGAGTATGTTCATTAAAACAAGTTTTGTGGTAGGAGGAGTGTATGGTGTCCTCAAATAAAGTCATTTTATTAATTTCAATGAAAGTTTTTTAAAGTTTAAATTAAGTTTTTACTTTCTCTTACTCCTAGTAAGAGGAAGTATTGTAATCGTGTCAAATTTTCGATATCGAATTTTCACCGGAAATATCCGTTTTGAGGTCACCTGAGTCCAAAAAAGTGGTTTTTAGCAAATGATCCGTGTGTGTGTGTGTGTGTGTGTGTGTGTGTGTGTGTGTGTGTGTGTATGTGAACAGCATAGCTCGAAAAACCGTAAAAAGAAAAACCGTAGAAAGTTGGAACTTGATATTCCGTTTAGGTATCACCATGGGATCTGACAGTACGTTATGTGTCAAAATTCCTCAACCGGAACTACCACTTTATTAAATTTTTTTTTTTTTACTTTTTTGCGTTTTTCTCAAAAATGGCTCCGATGATTTTCTTTAAACTTGGTATATTATCTACACATACAAGGAGCTACAACTTATTTGAAACTTTTCTCTCGGAAAATTCATTTAAGCGCAGTTATGGGTGAGGGGTGGGGTTACGTATTCATATAACGTGCTATTTCAGTTTATTAGACAATTCTGTCATCTAAATAATGTTAATTAGAATTGAATATGTTGTTGAAATTACGAGTTTGAAAAAATCGGATAACCGGAAGTGCGTTTGCTTTACCATTTTACTAAATGATTTTTTCACTATTTCGCGATTTTCTCAAAAATGGCTCCGAAAATTTTCTTTGCGAAACATTGCTCTGGGATAATTCATTGAAGAGCTTCTTTAGGGAGGAGTGGGGTTATGTTTTTCTCTAAAGTGCTATCACTGTTGATTATACAATTCTATCATCCAAACAAAATTAATTAGAAATAAATAGATGGCCAAAATTCCGAGTTTCAAGGAAATTAGTATGTGCGTATTTACTGAACAGTTTTTTCAGTTTCATTAACTTTGGTACACAAACTATAAAATTTGTCAATTATAATTTTGAGAACTGGAGTAAGAGAAAGTTGTGTGAGTGTTTCACACCAGATTTTTATTATTAAGTTTCCAATAAAATTGAAGACCAGCACACAGTTAGTAAATTGTGAGTGTGAAGACAATTTTTACTTTATCAGAGACATTTTCCGTGGTAGGCTGCTTCATTTTGTGGTCATCAACCGGTTTCGCGCGTTCGCCCATCTTCAGGATGCGTTTGTCAGACAGTGTGATAACTGATAACACAGACTTGCACAGAGGAAGTTGAGTTTTTACTGCTTCAGTTTATACAATATAAACTGAATTTGCTCTCTGCAAGTCTGCTGTTATCACACTGTCTGACAAACGCATCTTGAAGATGGGCGAACGCCCGAAACTGATTGATGACCACAAAATGAAGCAGCCTACCACGGAAAATGTCCAGCTCTGCGGAACCAACCACCACAACAACTTTTTCACTTTAATCACGAGTGAGTGGTTCACAGAGATTTTTCTTGTTCCTTTGTTGATTCTTAGAATATAGATGCTTCTGAATGTGACTACACTTCACCGGCTCTATCAATCCACAACAAACCAGTAATGGCAGATTAATTTTTATTTTTTCATAATACGGTTTCGTATAAAAATTATAAGCAGCAGAGATATTTTCCGTGTTCGCCTGTTTTTTTTTTGTGGTCATTGAACGGCTTTTGGGGCGTTTGGAAGATGTTTTGTCAAAACAGTGTGATAACATAGACTTGCACAGAGCAAATTTAGTTGATACAATCAAGTTGAGTTTATATACATCTAGTTTTGTTATACACTACTCTAAGGACCCAACCACTACAAAAATTACAAGCCGTATGTATGCATTTTATCAAGTTTTATATTCTAAGAAAAATCATCGAGCTATTTAAGAGTTTTTTAGCAAACAACCAGGAAGGAATAAGGGGGGGACAGTAATTAAGGAAAAATTTAAAGAATTTAAAAGTGAAAATGATCATTGTTTTGCTTTTATTTTTGTTCAAAATATATCTTAAGTTGAAAACTAATTATTAATCCTCATGTTTATCTTTATTTGTCGCGATTACATTTATATTTTATTACGCGATATTATTAATTATAACGTATTATTTCACTGTTAAAATCGTTGGAGCTATAATAGGCATTTTAATCATGAGTTTGTTGTATCTATTTATTCAATACAGATGCACTTGCAGTTGATATATTTAGCCCGAAACCTTCGTAAACAGGTGCGATATGGGTTCCTAAACGGGAGATCAATTTTTGAGCTACGTTGTTTTCAGATAATTTTTGTTCATCATACATAAACATACGCTTATATTATTAATACTCATTTCCGGTAAAAACTCAGTTTACAATATTTGACACGATTGCGATACACTTATACAGAGATAAGAGCAAGTGATGCAAAGTAATGATAAGTGATAATTAATGGCAAATAAAATTTTAATGGAATCGTTATAAAAATATAGTTCTCCACTTCAAATTCTGATATCTGTATTGCGTTCTCTGCCCTAGATAAAAGTGTTACATGTAACCTAAAAATATACTAGATAAATTGGCCTTTCATCATGCCTCTTATCTATCTCATTTATGACGTATTTTACACAATTTTAGAATTTAAATAAAATAGTTTTCAAATCGTCAGGCCTTAAAATTATAATGAGATGTTTTGTAAATTTTTGTAAACATCTCATTAAATATAATATTTTTCGATAACTAGTTTTGCTTTGACTAGTAAATATGGGTACAACAATAAAGAAATGAACTCTTTTTAAGGGGTTAGCTGCTACAGAAGTACACATATATTCGACATTTCGGACAATTATATTTTCATCTTCAGGCTACAAGAGAATTTGGAAGTATTACTAAACAGAATAGAAAAAATGAAAATAAATTTGAAATAAACCCATTGATCTGAGAAAGAAAAAAAAAATTCTGAACTTACATGTTGTCGTACTTCTAATGTTGAACAACTAAGTGAAAATCATTTTTTTCTACAACAGTTGAATATTTTTACAATTATTCCATTAAAATCAGTCCTAAAGTTCTACTTTTTCTCATTAGCGAGTTACACACTTCTTTTTCACAGTAGTGAATAAAAGTAACAATACAACTCTAATTAGCCGGACATCCATTGGCAATACGCGAAAAAAAGATTAAACAAATCCCAGCGGATTTGAGAGGTTATACCAACCTGAACAGGTTATGATTTCAATTAAAAAATAAGAGAAATTAATACATTTCTCAACATTTACACCTTTTCACATTATTTTATATTCGTGTAAATTTAAGAACCAATTTAATACGACCGCAGAAAAAAAGGCTAATATTTAACTCTAGAGAAAAGTTCTTTACAATTTTCGTTCAGTTGCCACAATCGCTAGCTCGAGAGGGCAATTCTGAAATTCAGATATGTAAATGTGCCCTTTTCTCTCTTGTCATATAAACAACTTTTTTCTGGAAGGTTACATTATGGTTATTACAACAAAAAAAATAATAATAATAATTATAAAAGAAGAGCACAGCTGCATTACAAAAGGACCCTGAAGGACTGAATATAATTTATTGTAATTTCATGAAAATGTAGTTTTTTTATTATTATTTTTTACTTTTATATCCATATATAAACTTATATATTTCTAAAAATATTAATACATCGCCATGTTCGGTTTATATTATTTTTTTTTTTAAATGTTAATTAATAACCGCAATGTATCTTTCCAAAAAAAAATTATTTCACTTAATTGTTTGGAACTAGAAGATAAGACAACATTTGTCTCAGTCAGTGTGTTTATTTTAATTTTCCTATTTTGTTAATTAATTAATGCATTCATGTTCTTATTGGCTGAAGAAGAATTTATAGTTTTTTTATAAACAACGAATTAAGAAGTGCTGTATTTTTTGAACCAGTTAACCCTTAAAAAGTTTTCTTTTCTGTATTTTGCAAGTACAGAAAATCCATTCTTTTTTTTATAACACAATGCTGAAAAAATGTATCACCACTAGAAATCACTGAGCTACATGGTATCTAAACAGTACTGCAAAACATCAGGGATTTTTGTCCATGGCAGCCTAGTCCGGCCAATACTGATGATGTCTTGATTAAAAAATACGAGATCATAGGCTGCACAAAACAATTTAAAAATAATTAAATTTAAAAATTTCTGAAATTAGTATTTTAATTGCCGTAATCATCATCATCATCATCATTATATATCTGTTTTATTATACTATTAACATCATTATGTTTCTTTTGAAATAACATATATTTTATTACTTACTTACATAATAAATAGAACAAGTTAACAAATCTAAAAACAGCTTTCATAAGTGTATTTAGAAATGTTAAAAGTGTAATATTAGTTTATATTTAGTCCAAATAGAAAGTAAAGAACAGTGAAGGTAATATTAATGTTACAAGTTGGTACAGTGTAATAATGTAAAGGTTAAGGACCTCCTCAGTCATTGAAGATTTTAGGCCCGACAGCTATGAATATCTTTGACCTGCCCTAGAAAAAAAGCGTATACATTATTATGACCTGTTGATTTACAATGTCATACATTTTGAAAGGGCACTAAAGATCTAAATTCTTCCCCGGGTTTCCTTATTAATACTGAACCTATAAATGTGCTGTTAACTTTGAGAAGTTAAACTATTCTAATAATAACTTTCTGTTATTCTTAGTAAGCGGAAGTTACGATCGTGCCAAATTTACGCAATTTAGTTTTCACCGGAAATACATGTTGTGAGGTCCTGGAGTATGACAGAAATGTTTTCAGTGAATGGTTAGTGTATATCAGTAGCAATGTGTGTATGTATGTAAGTTTCTTGTCAACATAACTCAAAAACGAAAAACGGCAGAAATCTGAAACTTGTTATTTGGTGTAGGTGCTGCCAGAGAACGCAGCAAGGTATTGGTGAAAATCGGTCGGCCAGCAGCATCACTTTACTGAATACATTTTTTTAGTTTTCTCAGTAATTTTCTCGAAGGTGACTGTAATGATTTTCAACTTCTAACTTGTCAACTAATCATATAAAGAGCTACAACTTATATTCGAAAAATACTAGGAGTAAGAGGAAGTATTGTAATCGTGTCAAATTTACGATTACGGAAATATCCGTTTTGAGGTCCCCTGAGTTCACAAAAGTAGTACTTAGAAAATGGTCTCTCTTTATGTGCGTGTGTGAACAGCATAGCTCAGAAACGAAAGATCGTAGAAAGTTCAAAATTGATATTCCGTTTAGGTATCGCCATGGGATCCGACAGTGGGTCATCCGTAAAATTCCTTTTTACTTTTTTGCGATTTTCTGAAAAATGGCTCCGACGATTTTCTTGAAATATTTTCTATCAACTACACATACAGAAAGCCACAACTTTTATTTGAAACATTTCTCCGGGAAAATTCATTTAAGGGTAGTTTTGGTGGAAGGGTCTAAAGTGATATTTCAGTTTACTATACAATTCTGTCATCTAAATAATATTAATTAGAATTTAATATTATGTTGTTGGAATTCCGAGTTTGAAAAAAAAATCAGATGACCGAAAGTGCTTTTTTACTAAAATGTATTTTTCAGTTTTCTGGTATTTTGTCGAAAACGGCACCAACGATTTTTCTTCAAGGTAATAATGTGTTCTATACACATGAAGAACTGCAACTTTTATTTGAAACATTTCTCCTGATAATGCCTTTTAAAGGGGCTTTTGGGAGAGGGGTGGAGTTATGTTTTTCTCTAAGATGCTATCATACTTGATTATACAATTCTACCATCCAAACAAAATTAATTAGAAATAAATAGATGACCAAAATTCTGCGTTTCAAGAACATTAGTAAACCGGAAGTGCGCTTTTACTAAACAGTGTTTTCAGTTTTCGACCAATTTCGACGAACTCCGACGAATTTCATTACTAACTATAAAATTTGTCAATTTCAATTCTGAAAACTGGAGTCAGAGAAAGTTGTGTGAGTGTTTCACACCAGATTTTTCCGGGAAAATTCATTAAAGCGAGTAGTTCTGAGGGTTGGGTGACTTAACGCTTTGTTCTAAAGTGCCATTTCAATATATTATCGATTCTGTCCTCTATATAATATTATGGGGAAAAAATATATATATTTGACATATTTAGAGTTTGAAGGAAATCGGTTGGCCAAAAATACCACTTTGCCTAAATATTTTTCGCAGGCACGAACTATGTGCATTTTCAGTCATTTTTGAATTTCTTATTGGGTACATACCACTTCTGATAAACAAATAAACCAAAACTATGTAAAATAACGTAAAGGAAGTCGTGTGAGTGTGAATAACAGATTTTCCATTGTTCTACTGCTGCAAAAAGAAGTATGGTTAGTCGGGTCAGATTTTTGAATTTGTTTTTACCGGAATTGCATGTGTTCAGGTCCGCCATGTGCAGACAAATGTTTTTAGTGTATACTAGATCTTCTATATCTTTATTCTTTATGTTACGTCCAATACATATTTACATGCTAGATGAATGTGGAATAAAATAAATGGAATAATCGTGGGGAGCTCAAAAACGTTACGGTTTTCACCAGTAGATATCGCCATGGAATCTGCCACAAACATCAAACTCCGTCAGCCGGAAATGCGACTTTACTGAGTAGAGATTTTGGTGTGCAGTTTCCTCAAAAAATTTCATCTTCGTTTTTCTTAAAACTTCGTACACCATCTATACACACACATAAATACTTATTAGTTTTATTTTTGAAACATTTTCCTCCCGGGAAGATTGATTTCTTTGGGTGGTTCCGAGGAAGCAAGAGTGTTATGGTTTCCTGTAAAGTACCACTTCAGTAGAATATATGATTTCATCACCTGATATGAATACATATTAGAAGCATTGATAGAATTCCAAATTTGAAGAACTCAGTTATCCGAAAAATTGCGATTTTACAGAAAACGTTTTTGAGTTTTTTTTGGAATTTTCACGAAAACGGTTACACAGATTTTCTTTTGCGCAAGCTTTCTTGGTTTTGACATAGAGCGCTCCATATAAGGCCGCTCATATATGCATATAAAATCCTTATCACCATTTTATGCCCAGCCCAATTAAACGTAACGTTTGAATTAAAAAAGACAAAATTCTTGAGTAATTTGTATTAATTAAAGTAAGAGAAATTAGTAGGTGTTCACACCAGATTTGTTTTTCATAACTATAACTTGTTTTAATCTTTAAGGTTTTGTATTAAACAAAGATTTTTAATCTCTTGAATTGTTTTGTTGATATATATATTTAGAGAGAGAGAGAGTGAGAGAGGGAGAAATTAAATGAGATAAATAGTAGTGATTAATCTAGTTATTAGGAATTAACTGGTAACATTTTGAGGTGTCTTTTTAAGATAAGAAAGGTCATTTAAGGTCTTTAAACTTTTAAATGATCATATTTCTAATTTCAATTTTAATATATGTATGTAAGTATGTGTATATATTGTAGATTGTGTTATTTCATAAATGAAGTTATAAATTGAAAAGTCGTGTAGATTCGTGCTAGTTCTGTACTGAAACCAACAAAAAAAGCATATTTAAAGAAATTGCAGTTCCCTATAATACACTTTTGATATTCCATAAAAGGCAACATGCTGATTAACGGGCAGTGAGCTACAGAGACTTGGAGGAAGAAAATAAAAACTTGGGCAGCATTGCTGGACATGAACACAGGAGTACGGATTACTCGTACCCTTCAGTACTTTATTGAATTTTTTATTATTTTTTTGTAAACAGTTTTTTCAATTTTCTCCAAAGATTTTCTTTAAACTTCGTTTTTGTTTTCACACATAAATTTACTCATTGAAGGGGGGGTTTTTAGAATTGGGAGATATGCTTCCCTCGAAAAAGTCGTTTTATAAACTTTAGATTTCCCCCATTCATGTTAATTGAAGGCAACTAAACATCTAGTCAGAATTATAGGTTTGAAGAAAATTAGTGAATTATAAATCTATGTAAATTCCAGTAAGAGAAAGTGGTGTGAGTAGATTTACAGTAGATTTTGTGATGTGTAAAAATACTCGAGAAAACTTTTAATATTTTTCAAAATAGCTTTGTTTCTTATAAATTTGTTTATTTCAGCAATTTCCGGTGTGAGTTTCGTAACAAGTTGTTCTACCAGTTTCTTGTCGGTATTCACACACGCTTATATATCTCTCTTTAACTTCAAACTGTACTCTTTTATTCCTGTCTAATAAAAAATAACTAAATCATAATTTCATTCTAGATATCTATTTATAAATATTTATTATCATGTTACTAGTGAAATTTTTACTTACTTCATTTTTCTCCAAATTGACTTTGTTTTTTTTTCCTTTCATTTTGCTCCCGCACTAGAACAAGAAAGTATCTGCAATTTGCTTGTAATCAGATTTCATATGGTGTAGAGTAGGAAAATACTTACCATCTGCCTGCATTTTTCAGTCACAAAAATCGTTCAACCGGAAGTGACCCCTGGCTAAATTTTTCTCAGTATTTTGTATAAACGTTGTTTGCATATTACTCCCATGTAGATCTATTGATTTAAGAACTGTCCTAGAAACGGGACGACATTTTATTATATTTTACAGATCTTAACATCTATGTAGCAAAATAAATAGATTTAAAAAAAAAACGCACTTTTCCACTATTTTCTCAATGGAGACATCAAAGAGATTCTTTATACTTATTATATTGACTGACTCCTCATATAAAAAATATATCAGTTTTTCTGAAAGTATTTTTCCCGAGGAAATTGTATTTTATGGGAGTTTGGGCGAGGGCCTGGGGACGTCACGCTAACTTCTAATGTGCCGTGTCATTCAGTATAGGTTTTCATAACTGTAAAAACATAAGTTCTGGGTTCCTTGGATAGCGTGTTTTCGCGCTGTTTACTTGAGTTGGGTGGTGGAAGAGGGAGGGCAGGAATTTTTCGTTCGCTCTTTTCTTCTTTCTCTTTCTGAAGTCGATGGCTTCTCTGGGCGCCCATCGCAATAGCATAGCAAGCTCAGGGACCGCCCGAATGGTGTGGAAAAAAAAATTATCCATCATAGTGTGCTTTTATGGTTCGCCATGAGCGGTTTTTCCGGTATCTATAATATAACCTCTATAGATAGAAACAGGCTATCACGAAAAATATCTCTAATATAACCTCTCCTACACAAATTATCAATCACTGTTGTCAGACGGAAATTGAAAGTTGAATTCAACTTCAACTTGAGCTTTATAGCCCTACAGCATCGGTAGATGCGAATCAGAAGCCGGATAGAATAGAACTAATAAAAAGAAGCCTGCTACTAGAAGTAAATTCCCAGTCAATATCCCAATTGCAGACCCAATCTCATATTTAAAAAAAATCTGGTATAAACACGCACACAACTTTCTCTTACTCCAGTTTTCAAAATTGTAATTGACAAATTTATAATTAGTGTACCATATTTAATGAAATTAGTCGGTGTTCGTCGAAAAATGAATAAACTGTTCAGTAAAAGCGCACCTCCGGTTTATTTATTTTCTTGAAACGCAGAATTTTAGCAATTTATTTATTTCCAATTAATTTTCTTTGGATAGTAGAATTGTATAATTAACTATAATAGCACTTTAGAGAATAACATAATCCACTCCTCCCCCAAAAGCCCCTTTAAATGACTTTACTAGGAGAAATGTTTCAAATAGAAATTGTAGCTCTGTATTGTGTAGTGTCACATAGTTAAAAGAAAATAGTTGGAGCCGTTTTAAAGAAAATAGCAGCAACCGGAAACATACTTCTCAGTAATAACGCACTTCCGGTCCTCCAATCTCTTACAAACTCGGAATTTCAACAACATATTTAATTCTAATTAATATTATTCAGATGATAGAATTGTGTAATAAACTGAAGTAGCACTTTACAGGAAATCCTAACTCCACCCCTCCCCCAAAAGTGCCCTTATATGAATTTTTCCGGAGAAATGTTACAAATAAAACTTGATATACCAAGTTGTTTGTATGTGCAGTTGATATACCAAGTTTGATGAAAATTATCGGAGCGATTTTTGAGAAAATAGCAAAAAAGTAAAAAAAAAAAATTATTAAAGTGTACTTCCGGTTATCCTACTATCGGATCCGATGGTGATACCTGAATGGAATATCAGTTTTGAACTTTCTACGATTTTCCGTTTTTAAGCTATGCTGCACACACACACACACACACACACACACACACACAGACCATCTCTTAAAACCACTTTTTTGAGTCAGGGAACCTCAAAACGGATATTTCCGGTGAAAAATCTATATCGAAAATTTCACACAAGTGCAATACTTTCTCCTACTAGGAGTGAGAGAAAGTAATATATGTGTTCCTGGAATATATTTTTTCCAGGAAAATATGATTTTCCTAGTTTTTTTGGAGGGAAGAAAAGATTGTGAATTGTCATTTCATTGCATAGTGCATACGTATATGTATATCATAAGATACTACACTACTATAGAAAATATTAAAAGTATGATGTAAGAATTCCAGGTTTGAAGATTTGTTTATATAAAATTGAGAAATGCAGTAAGTGTGGGGAGTAAAGTCCAAACTTGTTGTTGAGGCGATATAGTCGAGGTGGCCGTGGCGTGGCCTGATATTGGGGGGGGGGATGGGAACTACAAGACAACTGTTGATAAATAGTCGCTTAGTTTCTTTTCACGTTCTCTTCATCCGCTCCTCTTGCTCCACTGTTGAAACTGAATGCACACAAATCTTGATATACTCCTTCCTTTTTGGTTGTGGCCATTCTACTACTTGTCTCATTGCCTTGTTTTATTTTTTCTTTTCTTTTTTTTTCGAAAGTATACTAATCAAAAGGTCATGACCTTTCGCGTTTTGTCCTCGCTGTTCACCAGAAAGCCCTAGAGAAAGAAAAAAAAATAAACGTGTATTTCACAAGATTAGTTTCGTTTTATTGTAAACCTAGACTTGGAAATTACCTCGGAGTTTTTTGCAGTTCATGTTATCCCATATTTGTTTGGATAGTGTTAATAAAGTTTAGCAGAAGTGTTTACTAATATTTTCTGGAGATATCTATTAATTGACTATATTGTCTTTTATGTAGTCATTTCAGTTGTAGTCAATTTTATGTAGTCAATTCACATTGAGGTCCAGAAGACAGCATTAATAGCATTGAAGGGCTCAAATAATATTTGCAATTTCACGCCACACATTTCCTAAGATCAGTTTTTTGGGAAAATCTTTTAAATAAAATGTTATATAGTTTCATCTGTGCAGTCAGCAGTCAATGTTTAAAGAAAATTGTTGTAGCGGTTTTCGAAAAAATTCCAAAAAACCTATTCTGTAAAGGCTCACTTCCGGTTCAACAAGTATGGTGCGTGACAGAAACAAATGAATAGCCTTACTATGACGAATGAATAGCCTTACTCTGACTATGAATGAGAATCCGCAACCGACCAGGAACAAGAAAAATAAGCATGCTACACGGATAAAATCCCAGAAATTATGGAGCATCCACATATATTCTCTTTGTTCTAATTGATAACGTTTCTTCAGATTTGGAGTATTTACTACTAACAGGTAGTAGAACCGTACAATATATTGAAATAGCACCTTAAGAAGCCATCCTATCATGTAGCTCCTACAGAACTCACAACAATCAATTTTGCTGGAAAATTGTGTAAGTAAATGTACTAGGCCTGTTGGTAATCATGGAACATAATATTTAGTTAGTAAAATCAAGTTTAAGAAACTCTTGGCGATGGCTTCAAGAAAAAAAAAAGAAAGTAAAATTGCAGTTCAAATTAATCGATAATTCGAATTTAAAATTTTAGCGTAGTATTTAATGGTTTCATAGTCGATACAGTTAGTTGTATCGTTTTATGTTAAAATGGAAGTTTAAAGAGTTGCTTTTAGCCGTAATTCCGTCTCAGAATCCACAATATTAATGTTCAGGATAAACATTTTTCAGGAATGAATGTTTCAGTAACTAAGCTGGAGTCTTAGGGAAAGAACTGCAGTTTCAGACTTGGTGTAGACTACCACATGAAGGATACCTTATTGGAAAGTGATGTTTGGCCTTGCAATGTAATGTTGAGGCGTTTTTTGTTTCCTCGCCGAGTAGCAGCGCTCCCGAGTTAAGGGAAATAAAAATGCTACATCAGAACATCCAAGGATTAAGCAATAAGTTAGCGCAGGTAGAAAATATACTTGAACTCGAGAAATATGATATTCTATGTTTGACTGAACATTGGTTGAAGGAAAGACAGAAAGATTTATACATTCCTGATGGCTACTGTCTTGCATCTGCGTTTTGTCGCACAAGGGCTTTACAAGGGGGAGTGGCAATATTTATTAAATCGAGTTTTGACTTTAAAGTTTTAATGAAAGTTAACTGCTTAGCATTAGAATCAATATGTGAAGTTACCGCTATAGAGACAATTGTTACGGTGTACCGTCCGCCAAATTCTGACTATACATATTCATTGATAGAATGGATAAGATATTTAATTATATCAGTAATTTCAAAAAAAGGGCTGTTATATTGGGTGATTTTAACATCAACTTTTTAACTAGTACTAAGTTGGTAACTGATTTTAGAAATTTATGTAATAGCTACGGGTTTGTTATAACAGTTAGTGAACATACTAGCTTAATTCTTGTTTAGACAATAAAATAGTAAATTTTAGTTCAGAAGAAAGCAATGTGGGAGTGATAAACCACCATGTAAGCGATCACCTTGGCCAATATATCAGCACAGCCGAGCTGAAAGTTAATGATCAGTTAAAAAATATTAAATGGATAAGGTTGATGAAAGAAGAACACTTTAATATATTCACTGTTCTACTAAGTCAGATAAACTGGGATTTAGTACTGAGTACAGGTGATAACAAATGAAGACTTCTATATATTTCTATCTAAATTAATTAACTGCTTCACTTACAGTTTTCCCAAAGTAGAGTGTTATATAAGAAAAAAAAGTCGAAGAATGTATGGTATACGGAAGAATTAAAAAAACAGAGGGATGCACTAGATCTGTTATTTGAACTGAGTAAAACTGTGAGGACTGAAGACCATCTTAACAGATACCGTAAATTAAAAAAATTATACAGGGAAAATCTGAAAAAAGCGAAAAAAAAACAATAATGGGGAGTTCCTGACAAAGTCAGAAAACAAGAACAAAGCGGCATGGAAACTGATTAGAGGAGATAAGAAATTATGTGAGGTTGATACTTCGGTGAATGCAGAAATGTTTTATACTCACTTTGTGAAGCTGCTACAAGTCTCTTCTTTAATGCAGGGTGGAGGCTCGTCTAATAATGCATCACATCAGGATTGGTGCTCAAAAGTAGAATTAAAATTGAAAGAAGTTAGTGAAGACAGTGTTTTGGAAGTGGTGAAAGGAATGAAAGGAAAGAAGAGTGAAGATTACTTTGGTCTTTCTAATTTCTTTATTAAGAAAACTATACACTTATATATTACACCACTCACTAATTTTATAAACCGTTTCATAGCAGATGGTTGCTTTCCTACAGTGTTGAAGAAGTGGTTCCTATACACAAAAAGGGTAATTTGAATGATCCCAATAACTACCGTCCAGAGGCTTTGGTGCCGGTCTTATCCAAGGTAATAGAAAAAGTGGTGGCTTTTCAGTTGTTAACATACCTGGAAGAAAATAATTTAATTTTAATACACAATTCGGCTACAGAGAAGGCTATGGTGCAGTTGATGCAGTTTGTAAACTTGTAGAAGAAATAATGGAGGCCTATGAAAATAAAGAAAAATGTATAGTGAGTTTTTGTGACTTGAGTAAGGCTTTTGATATGGTTAACCACGGAATACTTCTTTCAAAATTAAAAAAATACGGAATTAGGGTTATCACATAGAATTTCTTCCATGAATATATTACGAATAGAAGACAGTATGTGCATTACAATTGTGAAAACTCGGAAGTAACTGAAATTAAGCATGGTGTCCCGCAAGGATCTGTTTTGGGACCACTTTTATTTTTATTGTACATCAATGAAGTGGGAATAATTTTTCCCTAAAGAAGTATTTTGTACGCTGACGACACGACGCTCATTGCCAAAGGAAGGGATTTAATAACGGTAACGGAGAGAACACAAACAAATATTTCATGTTAAGAAAATAACCTGTTTCTTAATGAGAGCAAAACAAAGAATGTGGCTTTCAGTATTCGTAAAGAAGGAGAGCAGAATGACACGATAGTATTTCTAGGGATTTCATTGGACAGTCAGCTATCTTGGAAAATCCACATTGACTCACTGAGTAATAGACCATCTCAGATAGTATACTTACTAAGGAAATTACGAGATGAAGTTCCTTTGGAAGTATTGAGGATGACTTATTTTGCGTTATTCCATGCCAGAATGAGCTATGGAATGGAGCTATGGGGATCCTCATCTGATACTGTTAAAATTTTTAAAGTGCAAAAAAGAGCGATTAAAATAATGTCGAAAAAAGTTACATGAAAGTGGAAGACCATTTTTCAAAAGCTACAAATTATGACTCTCCCTTCTTTGTATATATATAAGCTGGCCTTAAGGCAAAAAAGAAATAAAGATGCAGGGACCAGTATAACATAAGAAGCAAAGAAAATATTGATTACCTGGGACAAGGTTAAAGAAAGTAGAATGGCTTCCAAATGTCGTTTCAATAAGAATTTTTAATAAAATCCCAGTGAATATAAGACAGTTAGAAATAAGAAAATTTGAGATGAGATTTTGAAACAGTTAGTAATTTCCAACTGCTTTTATAGTGTAAAAGAATTCACTGATACAAACTGGAGCATTAACGACTTTAAACTAAAGTGAATAGTTTCGATATTTGTTTGTTTGGTGGTTAGAGTTCAGTGCTAATTTAGTTTACATAATACTACAATTTTTTAAATATTTTATACATTCTTATAAAGTATTGTTATTGACGTGCCTTTTTTATTTGATATGTTCAGGTTGAAATAAAGAATAAAAAAAAATATCAACTTATATCAACGAAAAATGTTTCTAATCAAAAATGAAAAATACAGGAACCACATGTGTACCCATATCCTTTCTGACATGCGTCCACGACAGCTAATTTGGTAGTTTAGACGTCCGAAAGAAGTAGTCATTTTTTATTTTATTTTACTTTTATCACTTCTGATATAAAGGTTTCTCGAAATAGCACCCGGAAGTACTTTTTACAGCATATTTTTAATTTTCACTTAGCAAGCGGAAGTAATGCGATCCGGATTTATTCGATTTTAGGAATTGAGGTTCCCTAGAAAAACATGTATTAGGGACACTGAATACGAAAAGCGGTGTGAGTGTGTGTGTGTATTGTACAGAACATCTCAAAACCCAAAAGTAGCAGGAAGTTACACTTAGTGTTCCGCTTAGGCACTACTATTGCATCAGCACTAAGATTTCAAGCAAAATTCATTTACCGGAAGTGCTACTTTTTTCGTATTTTTTTTTCAGTTTTTCGTGATTTTCCACAACTCCAACTATTTCAATAAACTTCGTATCTTCTATCTAAACCCACAATAATCTATCACTTTTATGTGAAATAATTTCCACCGGAAAAATTGATTTTTGAAGGGTTTCTTGGGGGAACACTTAACGTCATGCTTTCCCGTAACATAACACTTCAGTATAATTTTGGTTTTTACCACTTACGTAATATTAATACACATTAGAAGCATTGACGGAATTACAAATTTGAAGAAAATCAATTAACCGGAAGTGGAATTTTACACAAAGGTTTCTGAGTTTTTTGGAATTTTCTCGAAAAAATGTTACAACGATTTTCTTTAAACTTCGTGGGAGTGTTTCCAGTAACACCCATTTTTTTTTTGTTTTTTTTGTTTAGAGAGAAGTTTGTGTTTTATGAAAATTATGAAGTTTTGAATTTGAGGTTGCAATTTTGGTTTATTTGATTCTAAAAGAAATAAAATTCTCTCTTATTTTGGGTTCCAAGTTTATTTAGGCTTTCCATTACCTTGAATATGATGGTTCCCAAAAAGGTCACATGTATTTCAGGAAATTCTGAAGCGGCTATAAATTCCGGATACTACAGATTCCAGTCTTCATCATCTTCTTAATGATCTCCAAGTCTAAAAAAAATCTCTAAATCTTGTAAATTCTATATAAATACTTCAGGTAAATTAAAAATCCATTATTTCTCTTTAAAATGAAGTATATATTTTGGTTAATCAAGTTCTTTGTGAAAAATAAATTAGTTATAATACGTACGATTATGTTTAACACAATATTGGTTTTTCGTAAAAAGAAAAAAAAACCTTTATATTTTACTTGAATGGGTGAAAGTATTATATCTTATATTATAGAAAAGGAAATCTCTCGTCCCCCCCCCCCCTGTATTATTGTTTAGTAACTATTTGTAATAGTTATTAGTAAACTATTAGAAAATA
Source organism: Triatoma infestans (assembly GCA_011037195.1). Classification (NCBI taxonomy): domain Eukaryota; kingdom Metazoa; phylum Arthropoda; class Insecta; order Hemiptera; family Reduviidae; genus Triatoma; species Triatoma infestans. Next base: position 26,473 of record JAAEAF010007218.1, read on the forward strand.
ACCCATATAGCCTTTATAGAAGAGCTCTGTTTGCCAGTTTGTTGTACAATGGAACCAACTACAACTAATGCACTCACTATCAAGGTGATATACACTTTCCCCTGTGTCATAACACTTTTAAACAATTCTCTTCACTTTCATTATTCACTATTCTCACCTTCTTTTGAAGGACTTCATACCATATTCATGTTGGCTTCATTGTATTCATGTATTCATACCAGTATTTGATATTATTATTATTATGTACATACTTTCCATATTCAGCCCATTGAACGTTGAATCAAGACTGTCCTTTCTTTAGCACAATAGTTCAAGCACAGATAGTTCAGATTTTACTATTTTTAGAACTTTATTATCATCAACTTTTATTCCATGTTAGTAAACTTAAAGTTTACAATATGAAAAGTGCATTTTTAGTGCACTTTCATTTCTATTTAAGTAATCATGAGATTGCTCTACAATATTAACTTTGCTTTAATGCCACAGTAACGGGGCCTTCTTTTCTTGGGATCGTGTTTAATTCTTGAAATTGAGAATTTACTGGAAGTGTAAGCTGTGGAAGACTCTTCAGTACGAAAAACAAATTATTCTAAACGGATGTTCTGTATGTATTGTGTACGTGTGTTCACAAAAACCAAATTTAGAAAACACAAATTTGATATATCAGTTTGTTTCCATCATGGGAAAAATATTTTGTTGGCACTTAGGTTTTTAGTCAAAATCCATCCTCTGAGAATGCAACTAAGTTTTACTAAGTAATTTTTTTTTTCCGGTTAAGTTTTTGCGATTTACTCAAAATTTCGTACCCGAAAGCAGCTCTTTAAACTAAATGATTTTCTTTACAGAAAATTGATTATTTTTTAGGAGTTCTGGAAAAGCGATATCCTCACGTTTTTCATATCACCAAAGTGCTGTTGGTAAATCCTTTTCTTTTTTTGGATTTTCAGTTTTTCTCGTGTTTTAAAAGGCTCAAAAGATTTTTTTTACTCGTGACAAACTAACTACCAATATCTATCACTTTTATATGGAAAATTCAATTTTGGGGGCTTGGGAAAGCTGAAATGTTAGTCTTTTTCCAGATGTCTACAATTACTGGTCAAATTTCCTAGTAGCTATAAGAACTAAACATTTATTAGGAACTTCGTATGAAAATTTTATTAATTGTAAAGGATTGCAGCAAGAGAAAGTGATGTGAGCGTTTCAATCAAGCTTTCTTTACTTTGTGCAATAATTGTTTAAATAAATCATTAAGTGAGTTGTATTTTTCGTTTCGTCAGTAATTGTTTGCTCTATTACTTACGATCTTCCCTCTCTCATTTCATGAGCTTCCAGGTCAGAATGTCAAGTGCTTTCAAACTTTCTTCCAAGTTTTTATTTTAACTTTTTGTACATGTATTTTCTTAAATTAATATATGCAAATGATCTTGATTCCTTTCAATTTTAATAAGTTCTATAATCATTAGGAAAGTTGGCATAAAAATTTAATGTGCAATTGTGAGTTTTTAACGGTATTCATTTCATGGTATTTATATGTATTTGGAACAGGTTCCAATAGTTAAGTACGAATAACATTAGAAGAAAGGAGAAAAAAAGTGGTTCAAGAACTCCAAAGTGACAAAGCGAGTAAGTGATGTATTTGGGAATTTAGCTACTGATATTAATCAAACCAGCAAAGAAATCAAACCAAGAAAAATGCTTTGTGGGGAATAAGTGCTTTTTCGAACTTATAGGCTAAAGTACTATTTACACTGGCTGATATACTTATAAATATAACCTTCCCAAAACATCAGTGACAGTGTATGCGTGCGAGGCAGTTGGGGATACTAATCAGAGAGTGTGGGAAAAAAGAAAATGGAAGTGTGAAAGTGGCTGATTATCTGGGAAAGAATGTTGTTCAACTAAAACTATGGATATGTAAATGTGTGAGCAATAGATGTAAATACATCAGCAATTAGCTGCACATTCTTTCCGTGAGAATGGGAACTCGAGGTTCAAGAAAATGATGAAGTGCGGCAAACATTAAATGTTGGATATAATATATATCCCATCCTTAAACTTATATATATATATATATATATATATAAGTTAAGGGATTACTATATATATATAATATTATAAGGATGACTTTATACTTACAAGGACCCTGGTTTTTTGAGCAGGCACACTAAACATTTCAAAATTTATCTTCCGTGCGTAATCTTTATTGCTCCCTGGTTAGATCTCAATTAGGTCGCAGTGCAATAATCCCCTACAACAATCTACAATCTAGATCTCCATTAGAATACGCACCAGTAATCTGGTCACCTTATTACAAAATCCTTTCTGCTCCATTGGAAAAATTCAAAACAAATTTCTTCGAATGGTTGCATACAAAAAATAGGACTGTAATATAAAGATATAGTCTATGAAAATTTGCTCAGTTTCCTCAACTTAAACACGCTTTCTAATAGAAGAGACTTTAAATGTCCTTTTCCTTTTCAAAGTAATAAACAGTGAAATAGAATGTATTGATATCCTATCCCTAATTAATATCAATGTCCTTTCCTATAATACTCGTAATATCCTTCCCTTTGAAATAAGTCACTAAAGAAATAATTATCAACAATATTCTAACATAAATAGAGTTATGAATGACTGTAAACAACGGAGCATTAGAATTGATATTTTCTCCATGAACCTCTGTTCAGTCAGAAAAATACTAAAACAACTTCGAAAATTATTATTAATTAATATTAATTAAATATGTCCAGTTCTTCACCCTTATAGTACATTACTTTAATTACTCAGAAATCATTTGTTGACTTTTATGTATTGATTTATAGTTAATCTTATACATTACCTAGTTATATTTTTAAAATAAGACTCTTAACTTTCGTTAACCGCTTTTCTGTATTAAATTTTCTTATTTATTTTATCTTTATCTTACTTTTCTACTCATTTTCAATTTTGATACAGTTTCTATTTATCAAGATTTTTGTTTTTCAAATGTGATTTTGTGTTTAATAGTATTATAAAAAGTACTTTTACCATATATGGCAATAATAATTTTGTTATTAGCGTATGAGTTGATATATAAGTAGCTTAGATGTTTATAATATTTTGTATGCGATAGGGTTCAGCCTATATATGTAAATAAATAAATATATATAGAAGGAGTGGCTGTCAGTGGAAAACGGCTCCACTACGATTTCAAGATCTATTGTGGCTCCCTGTTGCCAGTGTTAGTGTGTGGTTTGTAGTAATCGATAAAGGCAATTTCTAAAAGTGTGTGTGTGTGTGTGATGTTGAGCTACAGTGTGCTTAACTAAATACTTAACTAATGCACGAGCTAAACCCGAAGTAATTGCAAGTATTAACTGACATTTCATTATATTATGGAGTGTTGCCGGATGTCAGTGTAAGTGTGTATCTGTCGCTAAAACTGGAATATCCGTGAGACATCAAAACCCTGAAGAGAGTCCACTAACGTTTGGGATCTATTATCTTTCGCGTAGAAGAGGAATAACTAAGAAGTAAGATTCGTGTCCAGAGAGACTGTCACTTGAAAGAGTCTCTCCTTAGGATTTTTAAAAAGGAAGCTGGATGGTATACGTAGAAGTGGGAGACGTCATTAGATGGGGTTACAGTGCTTTGAGAATCTTACGAAGAGACTGGAGATACAAAGACCAAGAAGAAAGAATTTGGGCAGCCTTTAACCTTGTGATGATGAGGAAGCACCATAGATCTGTTCCCTCAGAAATCCCCCAATAAATCAATTTTTCTGGGAAAATGTTTAAAATAAAAGTTACACGTAGATATTTATGCATGTATAAATGTTCAAAGAAAAACATTGAGGCCGTTTTTGGGAAAAATGCGATAACTAGAAAATCCATTCACCATTGTCGCATTTCCGTTTGATGGATTTTCCCTGTAAACTTTAGTGTCAGATATGGTTGTAACAGTATCCAAAGAGAGCAGAGAAGAGAAACAAATGCTAGGACCACTCTCTCGGATTAGAGTGGGAGAAACTATATAAATAAAGCGACGGGACACAGAGAAGGTATAGTTCAGCAATCAACGTGTCATTACCCCTTCCACTCTATCCTTATCTACCATCTTTACTGTGAAGTCAGGCAGTCAGTGTAATTTATTATTATTATACAGTACTAACCAAGTCTTGTTAATTCATCAAACAAGACCAATTCTCTCCATCCAACCAACTCCATTATATGGTGATATTACCTAAACGGAATAGCATATTTGAGCTTCCTGCGGTTTTCGTTTTTGAGATATTTTGTGTTTTCACACACACACACACACACACACACACACGCGCGCGCGCGCGCGCGCGCACACACACACACGCATGCACACACCTACCAATCGTTAAAAAAAAATGTTCCTACTCAGGGGACCTCAAAACATCTATTTCTGGTGAAAACTCATTTTTCGAGAATTTGAATTCGTTCGCAATACTTCCTCATACTAATAATAGTAAGAGCAAGAGGATGCAAAAAGAAAACTTGTCATATCTGGAAATACAGTATAAAAAAATCAATTTTAAATTATATGATTAAAGAGTAACTGTTGTTAATAGCTACTGGACTGTGGGGCACTTTTATTGGTCCAGTTTTGTGAAAGGTAAACCAGTGACAGAAGTCCTTGTATGTTTAATGGAACAAAGAAATAAAAATGAAAAGTAGTTTGTATTTTGATATTACCAGTTTTATAAATATATGCCCATGTTATATTTTAACTTTTTCATGTTGGTTAGTATATTGTGGATGTGATTTCAGAAATAAAAGAAAATTTTTGAGAAAAACTCTCTGATAACTTTCCCTTTCAGTATTTCTCAACTTTCTGTTGACTGATATTTCTTCTAGCCTGCAATTTTCCAACATTTCTCTAGAAATGACACTCTTGAGAGGGGTGGCTCTTTATATTACAGTTCAAACGACTGAAGTCAATTTTACTGGAATACTGTTTCAAATAATAGTGATCGTGTAGTTTGTATGTGGTTTAGTTTTTGTGCTGGAAACACTAACTTACAATTATTCATTTTAGGATCATAATGAGATGTAACAGACCCCACGGTCTTAAGTCGAAGGTCCCCCGGTCAAAAATCTGAAGTCTACTTTTCTTATTGAATAGATTTTTCCTTTAATGGGTTTTCTTTAAAACTTGAATTAGACACCTTTGTAGCTCGTTGGAATGTGGAGAGGTAGCCTTCAATTTAAACTGCTATTGCAAGCTTTGCTAACGTCCTGCGCTGCCATACACGTCTCATTCCGGTTTACGAGCTTAATCCCAACAATTTTGTTTAATTGTAAGGCAAGCCAAAATAAACGTTTCATAAACATAGTAAATTAAAAATAAAAATAAAAAATTGTCACAATACAATGATAATGATAAGTGAAGGACATGTGAGTGATTTTTTTCTCTAAAATTAGCCAAAGATGACGTTCATATTATCATAAATACAAGTTTATATTTCTGAAAGAATGAAAACTGATTGCTGAATGAAATGTTTCATTCATTGAATTTTGTCCGCCATAAAATAGAAATGAATCCAGTGTAATTAATTAGACTTATGATATGATGTTGGTCCATCTATAAAAAGATCGCTATAAACTCTTAAACAAGCCGATACACAGAATTAAGGCCGACCCATTAATTAATAAAAAGTTGGGGAAAAAAAAATTGCGATACATTCAGACATTTACTGTTATTGCAATCGTCATAATATTAATCGGCATATTTATTTCTGTGAGATAATAAATAATAAACACATTATAATTTAAATTTACTGTCTTATATATGTAAATAATTATTATCGCCTGGTTACAAATATATTGGAACAAACACGTATATTGTAAAATGTTACCATTCAACTACTTAATAAGGAAAATGCTTATTGTAATAAAAGCTTGTTACTAATAGTTTATCTTGTATTAGGAATTTTCAATAAACTATAGTTGTAAAAAGGTACTTTTCCAGAATTCCATCATTTTCAAATACAATTAAAAAAAAAGAAGAAATCTGGTGTGAAACACTCACACAACTTTCTCTCTCTCTAATTAATACAATTTAATCAAGAAATTTTCTTTAAAATTGCAACGTTACAATGTTTAGTTGTGCTGGTCATAAAAATGGTAGGTAATGGGGATTTTACTTGCATCCCTCAGCGGTTTTATGTGGAGCGCTCTAAGTCAAAACCAACAAAGCTTGGTGCAAATTTAAATTTAACTGACACTCCCCACTAAAATCAATTTTTCTTTCCCCGCAGAAATATGTTTAAAATAAAAATGATACGTTCCATCTATGCAGCAAGGTATTCCAAGTTTAATGAAAATCCGTTGTAACCGTTTTACAAAAACCTATTCTGTAAAATCGCACTTCCGGATTACCGATTTTCTTCAAATTTGATATTCTATCATCGTTTTTAATGTGCATTAATATTATATAGTTGGTAACACGATAAATTATACTGATGTGGTATTTTAGAAGAAAGCATAACGCTACTGTCCCCCCCCCCCCCACAGAACCCCAAAAAAATCCCAGGAAAAATGTTTACAATAAAAGTGATAGGTATTTATGTGTATGCATTAGTATACATAAAGTTTGAAGAAAATCGTTGGAGCCTTTGTGGAGAAAATCAGGAAAAATATTCAGTAAAATAGTACTTCCGGTTGATGGATTTTGCCTAAATACGGTTGATGGTTAGTACCTATCAACATTGTACCTCTTCAACATTTCGAGCCATAATGTGAGGTAACATTGTTCTGCATAAGCAAGACTCCACTAGTCAAACACGATTTAGACAATTGGTTTAAAAAGTTTTTTTACTAATTTTATCGAAAATGGCTCGCAACGATTTTTTTTCTACTTTCTATACAAATATAATTGCATTACGTTTATCTGATTTTTTTTCTCCTAGCAAAACTGATTAGGTGGATTCTGGAGAAGCTAAGCCTTGGAATTACACAATCAGTAATTCTGAGCAGGATGGCAGCGCTGACATGCGTTCTGTTTTGTAACCATATTCAGCTCCCTGATCCTCGATGCAATGAGTGTAATGTATGACTCTCCTCTCGTCCATCAATATAGTTAAGGGCAACTTATGTTTAAGTTAACAGAAAATTTGTCAATTATGATTGCGATATTTACAGCTAGAGAAAGTCGTGTGAATGAGTCACAACAGATTCTCTTTTGATAAATAGTGATGATGATGTAACCAGCACAAACCAACAGACTGCGAGTGTGACGTCATCTAACACTGCCCTAAGGTCTGCTTACAGAGTTGTCAAGCTCTAACAGTTCTTAGTAAAAGTAATATATAATTTTATTACCCAGTCAGCAATGTGTCTCACCGAACAAATACTAGTTAAATCTAGTATATTGTTAATCAATTTTACACTTTCTACAACTAGTAGTAGTCACGTTTATATAGAACTACCTTGATAGTCCTTGAAATTTAATAGTTATCGAGTAGTGGGGAACACAGATTAAACAGGCCTTTGGCACAGCTGTTTCAATTTAGATTATATACAGCTGATTTTTAATAGGCTTAATTGTAATAATATATTGTTTTCTTTATTACTTTCTGTTAATGCTGGTAAGGGGAAGTTTTGCGATCGTGCCAAATTTTCGATATCGAGTTTCGAGGCCCTCTGTGTCCGAAAAAGTAGTTTTTAGAAATTGGTCTCTCTCTTTCTCTCTCGCTCTCTCTCTCTCTCTCTCTCTCTCTCTCTCTCTGAATATGAGCATAACTCAAAAACGGAAAAATCGTAGAAAGTTCCAACTTCATATTTAGTAACCCTTTAGCACGTTAAACTTCAAACCGGAAGTAACACTTTACTCAATAGATTTTCGATTTTCTCGAAAACGACTTCAGCGATTTTCTTTGAACTTGTAAAAATAATTTCTTTGTACACATATAAAGAGCTGCAAAATGTATTTGAAACATTTCTCCGCGTAATTCTTTTAAGAGTTTTTTTTGGGTGGGTTGGGTTATTCGTTCCTCTGAAGTGCTGTTTTAATTTATTATACGATTCTGTCATACATATAATATTAATGATGTTGCCAAATTTCAACTTGAAGAAAATCTGTTGATGGGAAGTGCGTCTTTACTGAACAGTTTTTTCCGTTTCTGCGATGGCAGCTTGTATTTGTTGTTCTTGAATGGCCTTCATCCACACATTGGGCATACGACAAGATAGTCATAATGGGTAAAAGTGGTCAACATAATGATGTGTAATTTTCTACATAAAAACATTGTGGTAAAATATAGAGATTTTGGTTTCAATTGTGTTCGTCTGTTAGACGGTAGAAACTAAGCGTGTCTACAGTTTTGTCATCATGTGTAGACAAGAGAAAGTATTATAATCGTGCCGGATTTCGATATCGAGTTTTCAGCGGACCCTCTTTATTCGGAAAAATAAATTGTTAGGGAATTGTCAGTTTTTTTGCATATGTGTGTGTCAGCTTATTTATGTTTGTGTATTTGGAATAAGATGAACAAAATTATAGGATATTCCAATTTAATCTTCCGTTAGGAACCATAATGAGGTCCAACAGAACAGTTCTAATCAGTTTTGGGCGATTTTCTTGAAAACTGTTTCAACGATTTTTATTTAAAACTTGTTATATTTACTACACATACTAAATAACTTCCGCTTTTATTTCAGACTTTTTACTGGGGGAAGAAATTTGTATGGTAGGTTTTAGGGAGCTGAGGCTGTTAGTTTTAAGGAGCTGAGGCTGTTAGTTTTTCTGGTGGCAGAAAGGGAAACTAAACATTTAGATAAAATTGAGACTTTTAATTCATTTCTCTCTCCGCTCTCTTTCTATGACGCAATAATGTAAATTAAGCTTCATTCCTATCCCTCAGCACAGTAAATGTACTATGATAAATCTACTAGATAATGTATTATCGCTAATTTAAACTTTTGTCTCCATCTAAGTTTGGGACGATTTTTATAAATGTAAACGTTATAAATTGCGTTTATCTAATTATGATAATGTTATCTCAGATAAATTTAATTCAGCCCATCAATTAAACCATCAAACAAGACAAAATATTGGTTCAAAGTTGAGCAAATTAAAATCACTTTAATGTTATTTTAATTCCAATTTCAAATTATATATCCGAAAGAAAATAAAAATTGTTATGCCATAAGTTCACCAGTTGACTGTCACCATTAATGAAGAATACTGCAATCTGACCGGCTGTCTGCTTTTAACGATACTAAAAATCAGATTGTTGTATTCTTCCGGAGTGTTGACGGTCAACGATGAACCAGCATCGTAAACCGGCATTGTAGAGAGACTATATATGACTAACGATAGTATACTCATTAAAATTTTACTTTTAGAAAGGTTCCATTTCCATAAAAATCTATCCTACTTTTGTGGAATGTATTGTACTACTTTATACTTGAATTAATTATAAAAGTAAATAAACATGAATATTAATAATTATTATAAAATGAAAGTACAGGTACATACAGGTAAAGGTGTTTCGTGCTGAGTACGCATATTAAATATTTAATTATACTCCACGAACATTACTTATATGTATTGCAATAAATTTTATTATATAGATAGTTAGCTCTATCATGAATATTGTTCAGTATTGTTGATTACGATTGACCTCAATCATCGTGGTCTTTTATAATGTAGTACACTGCGCCCGCAAGGGGTATCTCTTGCATGCAGCTACTTGGGGATAGCGACCCCACGGGTTACTACAGTTCAGTATTCCATGCACTTCATCAGAACAGTACACAATACACTCAACCCTTTACAGACAAGGACAACCACAGTACAAACTAGGGTCTCCGTCCCTAGTTAATTGGCGAAACCAAGGAAGAAGGAAGGGATTAGCTCAGTGTTAGCGCGCTTGCTTAGCAACGCGGAGGTCCCGGGTTCGAATCCAGCATGCTTCCCATAGAATTTTTTTCCCTAGGAGCTTCTACAGCTCACCGTCCGGTGATGGGGAGTGTTGTCTATAGCTAGAGAACGCTGCTTGGAGGCCGGCTGTGCATTGGAGAAGGTTCCGGGGGGGCACAATAGATCTTTCAGGTCGCAGTGCAATAATCCCCTACAAAAATCTACAATCTACAATATAGTACACTGAGTGGCCAAGTCGAAGATTTGGGTAATATCTTGTTAGCTTTCTTTTGCTACTGTAAGCAGTAGTGTTGCAATCGTGTTCAACTTTCCAAATTGAATTTTTATCCGAAATCAAGATTTCAATTTTAGAAGTTCGATTTTACTATAATAGTTTTTTATTTCAGTTTCTCGCGGTTTTTCTTCACAAACTTACTACCAACATTCAAGGTTTATCGCTTTTATTTGTAACATGATTCTGGAGGAACTAATATCCATTAAATCTTATAATATTAAGCTGAATTCATAACTATAATTAAGAAAATCAGTTAACCGGAACTGCTGCCACTTTACAGCTGAATGTTTAGATAAAATTTAAGAAAATACCTGAAACAGTTGCGGTACTATTTTTTAATTATATAAAATAAGGAAATAATCGTTGAATCTAAAATTGAAGAAGCTAAATACGTCACTGATGAAACTGCAACAGAAAAATAACATATAAAAATGAAAGTAAATTTGACAAAATGCAAGCAACGTTTATTATAATCACAGAATGTTTTTAGAAGCTAATCTTTTAAAGCCATTCCACCATTTATAGAATATTATTTTGTTTTCTCCAGTTTGCATTTCACTCAAAAGGTTGTTTTAGCTGTGAGATTGGTTGGCGAGCTTTAGCTTTATTTTTTGTTTTGTCTTCGACTTCTTTTATTACATATCTCACCTTAATGGCCGAATTTCTAGAATCTTAGCCATATGTTCTCTACATTTGATTTTCTCTTGATGACATTTTGTAGATAACTTGTTTTACGGATATCATTAAAAATCCATAATGCTATCTGGTGGTGGTAATGTGAAGATATAAATATTTGTTGCTTTTAGATTTAACAAAAACAAGTTGAAGTTGTTTTGTAAATATGGACAAACGTGGATGTTGAAGCAGCAGGCTACTGCAGTAATTATATTTTTAGCCACTTTAATGCATAGAAGAAATTGTCTCTTAATAAGGGAGTGAATAAAGTTTGTATTCTGTCCTGATTCTATTAAAGTTTTATTGTCTTTGGTTGTGTGAACGTGGCAACTTTTTTTTTTTTTTGTAATTTGTTATTCCTATGAATAAATTTTCGATGTTGATCGATGAGATAAACATCTAATTATAAATCTTTCTTGCTTTAATTGGGTGAATTATTATATTTTTAACAAGAACCTCTGACAGACGGTACATATAACCATGTCGTATCAGCTTATTTGTTTTTTTTGTAAATATATATGTCTGTGTGTAAATATTATTAAATAAAGCTCTCTATCTATATGGACAAAATTGGAAAACATATGTCCACTTGACATATTGGACATATCTGATATTTTCAGCACTTTCTTACTTATAGGGCGTTCTCTCTTCTTGTGCCGTCCAAGTTCAAGGCCACTCTTCTAATATTGCCTACGTTAGGTCGTGGCTTTGTACCACCAACTCTTTCTCAGAGTTGTCCTGCATTCAAATTCTTCCATGCCTTCTATTTCCATATATTGCCCACTTCTAATCTCTTTCATTCTCCTCTTTCTCTTTGATTGTAACTTTATCCTTCTTCTCTTTTACCCTCTCATTCTATATTCTACACATCTCGGAGTTTCTTAAACAACTCACATCAAAGTTCATTTTTATTGCTTTTACTTTTCACGTTCAGATTACCTTCAGTTCCTTAGGACCATATGTAGTATTCAGATTGCCCCCCTTGCCTTGACCACTCTTAATTGCAGTTCCTTCTCTGATACTTCCTTCTTTTCTACGAAATTGATCCTAGTATCAGACAAAAATTATAAGATTATTATTATTATAGGATCTTCCTATTATCTATTTACAAATCTTCCCTCATACGACTTCAAAATCTTAGAAACTCGGTTTTATTTAAATGAATACCTGATCCACATTTTTCATAAAATTAACTCTGTAATGTCAGTTTTAATTTGATTTAAATTAAATTACTAAACAAGTTTTTAAGAAGTACATGTGTGAGCCATTCTTTTTAAGGTTTTTAAGAAAAACATGTGGGTTTTTTTTTTTAAAGATTTTTAAGAAGAACATGTGAGGTTCTTTTTAAGAACATGTGAGGATTTCTTTTTAAGAAAAACATGTCCGGCTAACTTTTTAAGATTTTTAAGAAGAACGTGTGAGGTTTTTAAAGAACATGTGAGGCTTTCTTTTTAAAATTTTTAAGATGAACCTCTGTTTTTTTACTCAAGAAACGGATTTGAAGAAAAGGAAATCTTACTTGCTCTCTCTTTAAGAATAAAATTTAAGCAGGAATTTAAGTAGAAAATTTGAGCAGTTTTCGTGAAGAGTGAGTTGGAAAAGTGAAAGTGTATAATAAAGGAGGGGACTCGAATAGTTACTAAATTCTAGAGTAATGGTTAGTTCGATTTCAAATAGAATTTATTTTAACCTCTTACTTGACAAATCTTAACATTTAACGTGGAAATTATTTGGCCGTGAAGCATTCACACCACTTTCTCTTAGTGCAATTCTCGCTTTTCGAATTTAGATATTTTCTTAAAACTAGGAATTTTCGCTAAACATTTAGTTGCCTGCAATACTCTATAGATGGCGCATTCACGTATAAAACAGAAATAGCAGTTTTAGAGGGAACCATATGTCCCTCGGAACCGGCCTTCTCTTAATTTTTGTAAAAAAAAAAATTAATTTTTCTTAGAACCATATCTGTGGAGGAACCATACATTTTAAAGAAACTCTATTTACGGAAAAGCACCATTTCCTCACAACTAAAATTAATTTTCCCACAAAAATTTTTCAAATGAAAATTGTGGATCGTAATTTCATTGTTCATATACGATTTCAGGAAAATTGTATAACCCTGTTTCTAGAAAATTAAAAAACTGAAAAATTTGTTCATTAGGAAGGAGAGCACTCTAAAATAAAAGACTGCGCTGCACTTCATTGTGTTGCTGTTTACACAGCATTGTTATCAGTCAAAAATGATATCCTGTTTAAATACGATGTTTAAGTACATCAATAAAAATGTATTTACTTAAAGCTTGTTCAAAGCATAACGATTTTGAATAATTATGTTTCATTAAAAATACAATAAAAGAGTAAAACATTGAATAAGACAGCGTTCATTAACAACAATATACAGGGTGTTTCAGGGTTAAGTAGCCAAACTGAAAATTTGAACTAAGGACCTCAAAACAAGAAAAAAAATTCCTATGGTGCTATGTCCGCAAACGCTTTGTTTAGGAGATATTCACACCTAAAGATTTTCATTGTTACGAATTATTTAGGCATAGTAAATAAATAAAACTTATTTTATTTGTTCCAACTACTTTATTTATTAAATGTAAACATTAACATATTTCATATTAAAGTTGTTCAAAGTGATTTCCTTGAGCATTAAGACAGGCTCGGCATCTTTCTTCAGCAGCAGTGACCAAACTGAAAATATGAACTAACGACCTCAAAACAAGAAACAAATATTTCCTATGAAGGTATGTCTGCAAACGCTTTGTTTAGGAGATGGATTTAGATAGAATACTAATATGACCTTGTCTCCCTAACTGTACATAAACTATGGACTTAAGGATTAATACTATTTGGAATTAACATTGGGAACTCTCAAGTAACATTTATCAATTTTTTTGAGGCATTTATACTAATGCTGAATATGCCGATATGGTGTTTGTGTACGGTTTTTGCGATGGTAATGCTAATGCTGCCCGTCGTGAATATTCCAGGCGATTTCCAAATAGAAGATTACCAAACAAGTCTATCTTTAGCTCTACGTTTCAACGTCTTAGAGAAACTGGTACATTTGCTGTTATACCACGTGCTGATGGTATTTTTGCCCCTTTATGAATTGAAGAAAGGAGTGCGACCATATTACAATATTTTGATGATAGTCCATCTGCCAGTATACGAAGAGCTGGAGCAGAATTAAGATGGACGTCACCCATATCATTATCAACGGGTACAAAATTTATTACCGCAAGATTTACGGCAAAGAAGAAATTTTTCAGATTGGTATTTAAATCAAGCTGATCACAATCCACACTTTTCAGGAGAAATTTTCTGGACAGATGAAGCTACCTTCACAAGAAGAGGTATCTTCAATCAGAAAAATAATCATCTGTGGTTGCATGAAAATCCCCATGCAATTCGTCAGCATCATTTTCAGCATGAGTTTCAGTGCAATGTATGGTTGGGGATAATAGACAGTATTTTAATAGGTCCGCATTTCTTACCACCTCGACTCAATGCGGACACATTTTTGGAATTTCTTAATAATGATTACTATGATTTAGTTGAAGATATTCCACTACAACTGAGAAGGAACATGTGGTTTCAATTAGATGGTTGTCCTGCACATTACGAAAGAGGTCCACGACACGACAATGTCTAAATGTAAATTATCCCAACCAATGGATTGGCCGAGCAGGACCAGTGGCTTGGCCTGCTCACTCTCCAGACCTGACACCACTGGATTTTTTTGTTTGGGGTGACATTAAACAAAAAGTCTATGCAAGGCCGGTCAATGACCTTAATTCTTTACGAAGAAGGATAATTGAATCTTGTGAAACAATAACACATATCTAGTGCCGTTCTGCCACTGCTGCTGTTGAAGAAAGATGCCGAGCCTGTCTTAATGCTCAAGGAAATCACTTTGAACAACTTTAATATGAATGTTAATGTTTATATTTAATAAATAAATTAGTTGGAACAAATAATATAAGTTTTATTTATTTACTATGCCTAAATAATTCGTAACAATGAAAATCTTTAGGTGTGAATATCTCCTAAACAAAGCGTTTGCGGACATAGCACCATAGGAAATTTTTTTCTTGTTTTGAGGTTCTTAGTTCAAATTTTCAGTTTGGCTACTTAACCCTGAAACACCCTGTATACATATATAAAATATAGAAGAATTTATCTATCACAGGCTGATGACGTCTTACTAAAAATTACTAAAATGATTGAAACCTAAATTGATTTATCGTCCATACAAATGAAAGTTTAAAATCACTATAGAATAATTCATTCTGCCAAGGTGTTTTCTGTTTATTCCGACCTCGTCAAGAAATTTACTCGTCAGCTTAGGTAAAGTGCCACTAGAGTCAAACCTTAATCCAAGCACATGAAATTTCCTCTCACCAAACTCTTCTCGAAACTTTTCTTTAAAGAAGCTTATGCAGTTTATTTATTTTTGTTTGTTTATTTTCTCCACCTGGTTCTTGTCGTTATTTTCATAACGAATGTTAGGATCGATGTGTAATCCAGGCAGTCTTTCTAGTGAAAGACCTTCCTCATCCACTGCACACACCTTCATGAGCTCCATTATTCTTTTGGTATTATAGTGGTGGCGTGCCACAAGGTGCATATTTTCCGGGCAATTACCTAACACGGGCTAAGGTGTCTCATTCTCTCTGCCGTATTTACAACAGAGGGGCCCAATACAAGCTGGAGCTTAGCAACCAGATGTAGTAACATCACGTAGGGGAGCATAATTCATATTTAATTTGATCGCCATTTTGGTCCGTTTTGATCCGATAAGAAGTGTTTTATTGGTAATAAAGTGGGTTTGCTTTCGGGTTATCGCGAAAGTGATGGGCTCTGATAACTTGCCACTTACATTTCCCCTTCTGAAAACCCTTGTCGCTCAAAACTGGTTGACCGATTCTTAACGAAATCTTATTGTTTTCCAATCTTCTAGACTTTAATGAAATATCGTGTTTGAACTTTGAGTACGGTTAACCAAACAACAACATTCATACAAACAAACATTGTTTCAAATTAGTACATTTATAAAGATGTCAATAAAGTCGATATACTTTAAAGTCGATAAACAAAATATATACGTATATATATATATATATCGAACTTGATAATAATAGCTAGCACCCATAATCGTTTTATTAAAAGCCAGCCCAGTATCATAACAACATACAAACATTTAATAAACACTTCCCACGGCCTCTTCTCCGGCTACCGGAAGTATGAAGCTGGGCCACCCTAGTGTCTGTACAACTAGATATTAATCTGTAAATATGCGTGTCTGGGAACTGTGTCATTGTTATGACGCCAGAAGATAATCTTTACTTTTTTCTTTTTTCTAAAATTTGCGTCCATTCAGTCTGTTCTATATATATATTATAATCTTATTTTATTTTTTATTTGCTTTCTAAAAAAAAATGGAGCAGTAATTTTATATACATTATCCAACATTTTGATAACGCTTTTTTTTTATATTCTAATTCTGATAGATTATATATGGTGAACTAGTTGTGAATATCTTTCGTGAAGCATTTCTTGAAGACAGAATTTGACGAATACATAATTTTCATCATCTTCCCTTTTCATCATTCTAGTCCCCTCATCAGTGTTTACTAACATTTCCGCTAGATATTTGTTTATAATCAGTGTTATAAAAAAAGAAATAGCGATCAAATTGTAAATAATTAAATATTTAAACCAGCTGATTATTTATTTACTTCCTACAACACTGGGTGTAAAACTGTTACCATGGTTACCATAAATGATGTAAAAAAAACAAAAATTGTCTAATTGTCATATTGTACTGATTGTTGTCGTATTAGCAGTTCCTCTTCCCGTGATATAAATCGTTTTTTTTATTTAAAAGATCTCGTCTATAGCAAGTGATTCGCGTGGAAATAAAATTCAGCCACGATGTACTATTTTCAAGGTATTTAAGAAGAGCAATAAAATCTGGTGTGACCTACTCCACTTGACTTTCTCTTACTGCAGATAATAATAATTGTATAATAAAGTGACCAACTTTCATTAATCCTAACATAAGAATTCATTTGTCCTAAAATAATCATAGAGCTGTGGGGGAGGAAGGGAACTAGTACCTACCCAGGCAGAAGTGATTACCATTGTAATCCAGTAGAGAGCGCCTAATAACATTGTATCAAACCCATAAAACAATTGAAATTTATCCTCAAAAATTCCGTAGAACTACCTGAAATCCATTTATATCGGAAAAATATTACAAATGGAAGTGATAAGTCTATATCTGTGCAGTTAGCATTCCAAGTTTTTACAGAAAATCGTTATAGTTATTTTCGAGAAATTCTGCCCCCCCCCCAAACTGAAAACTTCCCTCAGAAACCCCCCCAAACATCAATTTTCCCGGAAAAATTTTTTAACTAAAAGTGAACCGGTTTTTCTTACTAAGGGAATGTATTTCCGGTGAAAACTTAATTTCGAAAATTTGACACTATCGTAGTACTTCCTCTTACCAGGGAGTGACAGGAAGTAATTAAAACACAAATAATTTAAATTTATTTTTCACTTCATTTCTTTATTTGCAAACAAACTATACAAAAGGAAAGGCATGTGGAGAAAATACCCAGTGGTATTACTCCATAACGTTGGTATTCAATGCGGTAGGTATCGAAGCCGCTGACGATTTTATCGACACTCATGGCTGCTACTATGACTCTGTTTTTATATTTAGTGTTGAGATCTTTGTTAGAATCAAAGGGCCACCAGCATCATGGGCACCCCTAATCTAAACGAGTCAGCTCCTGAACAATCTTATGAGTTTGTTTTTTCTTTCTGCCTTAAGGTACAGTGAAAATCTTTATTTCAACACAGTCTGTCAATCTGAAGTCTGATAATAGATGTACATCGAACCCGACCAGAGAAAAGGAAGAGAAACAATCTTGACCAGCATTGATTCCCCAACAATATTCAAGCTATTATCTATAAAAAATTTAATTTAGAAACAATTTCTATTCATTTTTATCGATATTCTGAATCGATTAATTAAGGAAGTGATTTTAACTTTTGTTTTTGTTTTTTGAAGTGTTTGACAGATTGAACAGAAAAATGTTAATCAAATTTAAATATTCAGAAAAATCCAAGAACATCAAAATCAGATCCAACAAAATAACCGAAAGAAAACTCATATCCGCTCAAATTGTAATTGGGCCTTCTATAAACGTGACGACATTACCAAAAGACGACTTGCATCACTAAAGAAATGTTTACATGCGAAATATTGTTTCCCTTCTTTTTACTTTCTCTTATTCCTACTAAGAGGAAGTATTGTAATCGGGTAAATTTTCGATATTGAGTTTTCACCGGGAATGTCCGTTTTGAGGTCCCCTGATGTACAAAAGAGGAATATTTAGAAAATGGTGTGTGTATGTTTATGTGAACAGCATAGCTCAAAAACGAAAAATAGTCGAAAGTTCAAATTGGATATTTCTTTTGGCTATTACCATGCGATCGGACAGGAACTCCCCTGTCAAAATCCTCAACCGGAAGTTCCACTTTATTGAATGGATTTTTCAGTTTAAATAAAAAATCGCTCCATTTTCTTTAAACTTTGCACATAAATTACACTTAGGTACAAAGAGCTGTAACTTTTATTTGTAACATACGAGTATCTCTGGGAAAATTCATTTAAGCCGGCATTTGGAGAAGGGTTTTATTTTCCTCTAAAGTGCAATTATAGTTTATTATACAATTCTATCAGCTAAATAATATTAATTACAATTAAATACGTTGTCAAATTTCTGAATTTGAAGAAAATCGGTTGACCGGAAGTGCGTTTTTACTGAAGTTACGGAAGTTTTTTTGCGTTTTTATTTATAATAACAGTGACGGATTTCATTACACTAATTATGAATACACCTATCACTTTTATTGGGAACTTTTTACCGAGAAAGGTCATTTAAAGATGTGTGTATGTGGGGGGGGGGGGTCCTCAAACAAGTAATTTAATTGTTCTCTAAATGATGATATAAAATTGAAGACAAGCGAATATTTGGTAAAAATAGTTTGAGGAGAATTTGTCATTTAAATCTGTGTAAAATTGGAGTAAGAGAAATTAGTGTGAGTGTTTCACACCAGTTTGTTTATTTTAAATGAAATAGATGAGATAATTAATTAGTTTCCACATATTATTAGTATATTTTCGTAAATTCACTCTCATATTCGTTCGCTGTTGCATAGAAACATTCCTTTCATATTTGTATATTAACATTCATTCCCATAATACCTGTGGAATTTATAACCTTGTGCTAATTAATATACCTTGACATCTCATTTACATTTTCCACTATGCACTCCCCCTTTCCTTTATATCGCTGTACAATGTGTATATATATATATATATATATGAGATAATAATTATATTGGGTAATATTTAAGTAATAAATGTCTTTATTTTTTATCTTTTAATAAAGTACTTAAAAATTCTTCCAACAAAAGAAATATTTACACATACAGCTAATTACTTAAGACATGCCAACTTTTCATGACGTAATAATAAAGTAGTTATTATTTTGTCTTCATATTTATTTTGTCCATTAATTCGTAAGTCTGTCTGTATCTATTTATAAAAATTCTCTGTCTTATTTATAGAGGTTTGTTCTATTTTAATTTTTTTTTTTTTGAGTTAATTATGAGAATATTAAGAATTTTTTTTTACCTTAGATCCTTGGGTTCGACATCGCAGCGCCTCTAGTGGATTTTTTATACACTTTCCGTTCCCTGAAATTTACTTCGGTTTTGGGTATCATTCATATTATTTAGTAAATCATTTTTGCACTTGAATGATTATTGCTTGAAGTCATTATCTTCAGGGAATATTTTTATCTTTAAAACCTTTACATTTTTTAAATGAATCCTAATTAGTACCGTTTATATTAACCCCAAATATTGGCAATTTTTCAGATTCCCCTTCCTTTTGAGATTATTTCCTTTCGGTGCATATAATCTACAATTTCTTTGGGCCATCTCATCCCCATCCATTCGGCCATATTTAGATAATCTGTTCATTCTATGATCAATATCATATTTTTTCCACTTCTGCAGCCTGTGCAATGTGAAGAGATAGCTTGTAGAGTTTGACCTAATGGTACCTGTTGCTGAACTAATTCTTTCTTTCTTCTCCAGTCCAGGCTTCTAATAGGCCTCATAGACATGACAAAGGATTCAACCAGGAATCTGGCGAAGCAAAAATCCTAAATATTTCAGTCTGTGTTGTTCTATGATTTCGATGGCTGGCCTTACATCTAGGTTTGACCTGATGATCGCTTTCTCACCCAATTCATCCAGGTTTTTCCTGCCACTTTCTTCCTCAAGTACCTCGTTTCTACGGCCTGGATCATTGATGTTTAGTTACCAGGATTCAGAGGAGTACGTCAGAGATTGGAGGAGTGTGAATCTACACACAGCCAATTTTGTTGGTTACAAAAATCTCACCCCGGTTCAGGAAGCCTCTTTCGATGGCGTTAAACATCCTGCTCGTTGCACTTATATGTTTGCATAATATATCGTGAATTTAATCACTTAGAAGAAACTGTTGAACAGCTAGAAGTGAGGAAGGACGCTGTCATTTATTTGCTATTAACGGCCAGCTGTTTATAAATTCCCAATTTTTAGCGGGGTGACCCATTTTTCAGGTGAAAACAACAGTGAGTATTGTTACACTATAGCTGATGTTTATTGGTGCAGAAATCGTATTTTTAGCTCTATTTATTAAAACCTGTATTTTTGCATTCTGTTTTCAAAATAACCTGTTATCTATTTATATGAAATGCAATTGAATTAGTTACATTCCAATAGCGAATTCTAAATTAGGCGTGGTTTCCTTTTTTATTAATGAATGCTTGTGTTAAATCAGTGGTTTCAGACGCAGAATTAATTATTTTATTTTTTGTTTTATGATCTTTTATTTACGTTGATTGTGGTGATTGTTCAGAGAGATAATATATTCTTTCTTGATGACGCAGATGTGGGCATTAAATTTACTTTATCGCTCTTGTCAAATAAATATCACTTAAGTTAATGAGAAAAGAAAAAAGAACCAGAATTCTACAAGCGGTACTCTACTGTTATATGACACCATCTTCGTCATGCAGAACGATCATCATGGTACACTTGTTTACGAGAGAGTATGGCTTCTTTATTTCTAACTATTGTTGGTTAATAAGTGTTATATAACATATTACTTCCAACTTGTTGCTAAATAGAACAATATTCTCTTTGTTCTTCTGCTCCATTGTGTGGTTTAGAACTGAATTTAGTAGGCTTCATTAGCTGATCTCAACACTTTACGGACCGTTGGTTCCAATGCGAAACTGTGCCATGGGACGGCAATACTTCCGCAATTGAATGCCTTTATTCGTATTATATATAAGCTTTAAATTGCTAGTGCAGTGAAACAGCATTCTATTGACAGAATAAAAATCCCAGATTTTATCCAGCATTGTGAACCTTAACCTCATATTCAACAAAATCTAATATTCTTTTCAAAACTAATGCTACATTTACCCATGTTTCTATTAAGGCTTGATAAAGTTATTATGTCTTAGAGCACGAGGGACATCGTATTGTCTAGCGCAACTTAGATCCAAAAATGTTTGTATAATAAAAGAGGTAGTTAACGTATGACAGATTAATTGCACAAATCTTTGTACGAATTTCATTTTAGTTACATTTATAACTAGTTTATTATAGTATTTAGTGTTGGTTTGAAATTTCTAAACTAAACCATTAGTGGAATAAGGAGGTCACGTTATTATAGTAGTTTATTGTAGACTCGAATAGAATTAATAGATCTAGGAAGAAGAGAACTGGTTGATAGTTTACACTTCCTGTTACCTCGTGATTTCTATTTCTATTTTATTTATTTATCGAATTACTCATTACTGCTGTAAGTGGAAGTATCACGATTGTTTCAAATTGGGTTTTCATCAGACATATAGGTTTTGAGGACAAT
This sequence comes from Triatoma infestans, assembly GCA_011037195.1. Classification (NCBI taxonomy): domain Eukaryota; kingdom Metazoa; phylum Arthropoda; class Insecta; order Hemiptera; family Reduviidae; genus Triatoma; species Triatoma infestans. The sequence goes on from JAAEAF010007218.1 coordinate 48,327, forward strand.
CGGAGAATTGTCTTCAATTGAGACATTGTCTTTCTTTTGGTTCTTTTTATTGAGTTTTACTTTCTCATAGGGAAGAGATTAGCGCATTCGCGCAATAGCAGCGTGGTGGTCACGAGTTCAAGTCCACTAGTGCAAGCCTTAGATTTATTTTCTTCCCAGTAACTTCAACAGCTAATTGGCTGGTATGGAGAGTGAAATGAGAAGGCTCCGGAGGTCACAATAGATCTTTCAGTTCGCAGTGCAAATCCCTATACAACAATCCAATCTAATCTACTTTCGTTTACTCCTATTAAGAGGAAGTATTGCGATCTTGCCAGATTTTCGAAATTGAGTTTTCACCGGAAATACATATTTTGGGGAAAAAATGTTATTAGCAAACGGTCTGTGTGTGTGTGTGTGTGTGTGTGGGTGTGTGGGAGTGGATGCGTTTGCGTATGGCAGGTTTTGATGTTTAACATATCAAATGTAATGTGAGTTATACATTTACATAGTGAAATATAGTTGGTGTATGATTATAGTAGCGTGTAGCACGAGCGGTTTTGTAAAGGGTTTGTGTGTATGTTTGAGATTCTATCTTTTATCTATATCCCATCTATTAGAAATAGAGAATAAGAACCAATTTTAAATAAATAATTTAACTATATATTAAATTAGTCTAATCTTGGATTTTTATGACTGCAAGGAAACAAATAACTAATAGCTAGATTGTTTGATACTCAAACGTTAACACTTGAACTGGCACTGAAGTTAAGTGAGCGATTCCTGAGACAATGTTTCTGGTTCAATGTCTAATTCAGACTGTCCTGTTCTAAGGCAGAATATAGACTGTCTCTCTTGAAAGAATGCTTTCTCTTCGTAGTTCAAATCCTCCCCTGCGAGAAGGGGCAAAAAGACAAAGCTGACAAAGTTCTATAAACTCTTCTGTAACGGTGCTCTTTACCTGAATAATCCCTTTTGCCAGCGAATGTTAGAATATCCTTCAAATAATGATTTTCTTCAAATAAAATATATTTTCATTTACTTCTTCCAGTACAATAGCGTTTCTCATCATATTGATAGATTGTAAAATAATTACCCATATGCAATTTTACGTATACACTGCAAAAATACTTCCGCTTACAAGGGAGCAAGAGAAGGAAAAACTCTAAGGCCATGACTATAACGTCACCTTTGGCACTGTAGAAATAAAATTGTATTTTTCTGTCTGTCAGTTTTTTCATTGTATTTTTGTTTTACTTTCTCTCACTGCTATAAGAGGAAGTTTTCAATTGTGTTCGAATTTTCTCCGGAAATACATGTTCTGTTCTTTTTGCAATTTGTAAAAAAAAAATGTTTTTAAAAATCATCGGTCAGTGTGTTTCAGAACAAAATATCTGAAAACGAAAAATCGTAGGAACCATAAATTCCATATTCCGTTTAAGGTTCCATTGTCGACAGAAAAAGGTTTCTGTGATAATCCGCCAATCCGGAAGTGCGTTTTTCTTGAGTGGTTGAATGGTCTTCATATTCAACTACACTGTCGTTTGCATAAAGCAAAAATCACTTTATAGAAAATTTGTCAAATTAGAACTGTGAGAAAAATCTTGTGCGTGCTTCACAACTAATTTTCTTTAAAAAAAAAAAAAAAATGTTCAGACTGACTCTTAATTTATTTAACGGATAAAGATTGCAAACCAGGTTTTTGGTTTTTAGAGGTCACCAGGAGAGAACGATAGAGTGCTCTTACAGCTTTCACTTGTGTGTTCTATATTAAATAGTGATGCATGTAACCAATTCCTATATACACCTATATTTCCATTGTTATGCTCAGCCAAACAATAAGCTAACATCAATCCTTGTGAAAACTCTCTCACTTGTTCTCTAACTCACGCCTTATCATTTCAACCTTGAAATCTGTTTTATTTGTTCTCATTTAATGCGCTCTTTGTTTCTATTTAGTTTTTCTCACACTCAGAGAAACCAAACAAAAAAGAACAATTAGATTATGCGTATGATATGATTTCCTTCTTGAGATTTACATTTTTGTTAAACCATTTTAAAGAATTCAAAACATTACCTCCATGTTTATCTTATTTAGTCACGTTTTATTAAAAAATATATCATTGTAAATTAATCGTAGTCACGTAATTTTTTTTCGTGTTTTATAAAATCCGAAATCCATTGTTACATAATATTGAATTAATTTTCTTTCGTATTTTATAATTATGCAAATTTTCTTGTGCTAAATATTTTCCATGAAAATTAATGGTAGAATTAGTAATTATCTTTTATTTCCTTCTGTTACAGGTAAGTTCATGGAAAATTTTACATCTAGTTTTGCCAGCGCTGGTAGAGTATATTATTATTATTAATTTTTTATTTTTTATTTATTATTTTTATAATATATATTTTATATATATTTATATTTATTTATTTATACATACTTTATATATTTATTATATTATTTTTATTTATTATTATTATTATCATTATTATTTATTTTTTTTGGCGCATCGACAGCCAATGTCATTAGCGCCCCTCGAACTGTTTTCTTCTCGAGCCGATTCTGCCCTAACTGGAATGGCACATGCCCCGCTGTTTCCTGTAAGGCATCCAACGCGTTATCTTGGCCGGCAAGATTTGTTGGAGCCTCAGGATATCGGACATGGTTCCACACATCTCCTCTTAGATCATCGATCCAGTCGACGAGGGGGAGTGTGGATGCCTGAGTAGTGCTATCCTTTAAGCCGCAATAAATAAATCTTTTATTGTCAAAACAAATTCCATGTCATTAATCTATGTCTGATTAATCTATCATGTAAATATATCTATGAAACATGATGTTATGTATATTATATAATATCTATATCACATATATAATCCATATATTAAAAATTTAATAAGGTAAATAAAGTTTTATAAAATTTTTACCTTTTTCTTCGGATTTTTATCTCCGTGTTTTATCTCCGTCTAGTCTTCTACAATAATACAATCTAAATTTACTTCCACGTCTACATCGTGTCCAGGAAATTAAAATTAAATAGCTTTGCTTGATATCTTCATTAGAGACCAAGTATGTCTAAAACATAAAAGTATACAGTTATTTCAGTGCCATTTTAAATTGATTGTGAACTATAATTAACTGACCTCTATATCTGAAACTAGATAATTTTATATACTTATTATTGTTGCGTAAATTAATGCCATTGATCCTACATATCTGATTTAAACAGGATGAAGTAAACAGGAAGTGAATAACAATGCCAAAGGTCATTATATATAAGGGGTAAATTACAGAAATTGTTTTGTTCTATTTTTGTAATTTTTCATTTCTCTTACTCCCCTAGTAAGAGGAAGTAGTGCGATCGTCGCAACTTTTCGATATTCTGTTTTCAACGGAAATACATATTTTGAGGTCCCCCGAAAACAAAAAAAGGTTTTAGCGATTGATCTGTGTATGTATGTGTTAAGAAAATATCTCAAAAACGAAAAATCGCTGGCCTTAAGTCTGGAAATCAATCAGACGAAAGTGTGACTTCACTGATTTTTTTGAGTGTGACTTCACTCAATTTCTCGCGATTTTCTTTAAACTTTGTATAGTATGTACACACAAGTACCTATCACTTTTATTTGAAACACTTTACCAGGGAACCCCATTTTTGGGGGGTTCTGAGAGTATAGTAGCGTTCTGCTTTTTCAATTTTTTTTATTTTTATTTTTCTTTCTGATATTACTGTAGAAAGAAAGTATTTGTGAGCATTGAAAAGTTTCGATGTTAAGACCGGAAGTAATTGTTTTGAAGATCCCTGAGTACACAAAATTGTTTTCAGCCGATTGTCTTGGTTATGAACGAAAGATATCAATTTAGAATAATAGCTAGCAGAAAGCACAAACTTAAATTAGATATCAGAGTTAGAGAAGAAGGTTTCAGTTAAAATCGATCATCTAGATTTGCAACTTTATTGAATAATTTTGATCATTTTTCCACGCGTTCTAAAAAAAATCAGCTCCATTTTTTTATTTTTTTTTATTTTTTGAGGCATATCACTTTTATCTGAAATCTTGAGACAAGGAAAATCGATATCTGTAGGTTTGTAAGATCTGAAACTTCAATATCTCCTCAAAAGTGCCTCTTATGTGCATTGTACGAGTCTATCACCTACCTGTTATTTAGATTCAGTGCTAACTGATTTCCATATTTTGAAGAAAGTTGGTTCTAACCGCAAGGGTGACTTTTCTATAAACAAGATTCGTGTGTTTCTATTTTCTTCGAAACTCCGATTCTATTCTGAATCTCGCGGCCTCCGAAAGGAAGTAGAAGCACTTTGGCGTCAAGGATCTAATGAGCTCCCCGAATACACATTAGCTATGTCCCTTTAATGGGTAATGTACTAGAGCACCATCGGTCATCTCACTTACAGATGGAAAAGGATAGGAAGAACTCGACAATTTAAGGAATTACGATTAACATCTCCAATTTACGGTCTTTTGACCAAAACATTACAACCCATAGGGAAGAGGTGGGTTGGATAATGGATAGGTTTTTTTCACTTTCTCTCGGAAAATAGTTGTGATATCTTCTTGCTGCAGATGATACTCCCAATTAAATCAAGAAAAGAACCCTTCCCCAGTTTGGACCCGTCAGAGTAAACTAACATGGGAATAGGAAAGAAGCAGATATAAGTTACTTGGTCCATACCACGTGGAGTAAGTATAGACTTGATGTCGAGTGATATTTTCGATTTCAAGTTCGCACAAGAAATCCAATCCCAAACTTAAAAATCGTCAAATTTCCCCACAAAGAAGATCTGCTAACTGTCCATTTTGTTGTAATGATCCATCAGATCTTCTCCTCAGCCCACTTTCCTCTACGTCCCACCCAAAAAAAGGTTCAGTGCGCATAACAAGCATAATAGTTCGCCAAGAATACGTGGTGTGTTTCATTCCCACAACAACGCCTCTGGAGAGGATGCCTTACCTTATGAACCATTTTTCTATGGTCTCAAAAATAGTTCAATCAGTGGAAATGCCTCTGACTTGTTAAATCCAGAGCCATCTTCACCTCCTCACCTGTGAATGGATAAAATAGAATAGGGAAGAAGAAAAGAAGGTAAGGAATTTTGTTTTGAAAAACCCTCCAAACTACAGTTGAATATCAAAAGATACCGTACCTGCTGGTAATGATGTGGAGAAGAATTATGATGGTGTTTACTTTTGACTGGAAGAAGGTGGTGAATCTCCCCATAATCCAGGGATCCAATAGATAAACCCCCTTAGTGCTAAATTTGTATGGCTATCGGAGGAAAATAGCAAAGGAAGGAGGGAAGATGCCACATGGGAGCTTTAGTTGCCTCTTACGACATCCTGGATGGGAGCAGGCTTATTCTAAACCCTGAACCTGTAGAAATAGAAACTTGCAAATACTAATTATACTTATATTAATCTATTATTTTTATTTATTTATCAAATTTGAAGATTATTTATCAAATAAAAAACTTAAATTGAGAAAGTGAGAGAATGCCGAGTGATTATTCCACTTCAGATTTTTAATTATATTTCATGTTAGGCCCCAGACTGACAGTGTTTTTTTTTAGTTTTACATGACGAAAAAAGAACGTAACTGTGCCCGGCTAAATTTGCCAATAACTATCCACAAACGGTATTGCATGCTACAACATCTAACCATTCAAGTTTCAAATATTGCAATCCCAATTTACACACACACTTAACCAACATAAATTATATGTTGAAATTCACTGAGATATGTATGTTATTGCAATATATATTCAATAATCACTATTTATTAATAAAAAAAATTACTTGCGAAATTCTGTTTATGCAATGGAGTATTAAATGCATTTTTGTTTTCAAATTCACTAAATCACTTGCATTTTATGTACATGAAATATTTCATCCTACCAAATAAGAAATGCATTTGTTTCAAAATTTGGAGACCATAATATTGTTTATTACGACTCGAACGTGATCATAATTGTATTATAATAGTAATAAAATTAGTAATAAAAACAAATCTATAAAAATAATTACAGTTATTACAAATATTTACTACTTTTATTACTATCTTATTATGTTAACCATAAATTTAAATGATCTACAGAACAATAACATATTGTGAAATATAAACTATCGTAGAACTTATTATATTTATTGTAGGTCCTCAAACGAAATGGTTCTCTCGGATTTTCGTAATATTTTTATTAAAAACAATTCGAGGGAAAATTTATTTTATTTTATTTATTTTTTTAGAAAGTAGGTTATAAAATCGAAGGGTTTCTTTAAATTACTTTTCATAATCGATGAGATTTATTGATTATTTTATTTATTTTCTATTCTGTATACGGTTTGTGCTAAAAATACTTAAAAACATGTAATATCTGGTGAAAATTTAACTTAAGAAAATTTGAAATTCGATCTCAATACTACCTCTTATAAGAGAAAGAAATACTAAAATCTGGTATGAAACACTCAGACGATTTTCTCTTACTGCCGTTTACACACAGTTAAATTGAAAAACTTATAATTTTCACAAATCTTTAGTAGTCTTCCAATATTTTGAGGGAGCATTACTTTCCAACCCACCGCACAATCTCTCTGTAATTAATTTTCTAGGAAAAGACTCTTTCAAATTAAAGTGATAAGGTCTCTGTATGTATGGTTAGTACACCCAGTTTAATGAAACCCGTTGGGGTCTTTACGGCGAGAGTCGCAAAAACAATTTTCCGTCAGGTTGCACTTCCGGTGAAACGATTTTCTACAAAGTCGAAATGTTGCCATCAAATTTTTTTGTAATTACTAATATATAATTGATAGAATAATATAATAAACTGAAATAACACTTCAAAAAACAAGTTAGGAAAACTTAAACGCTAACCCATAACCAAAATTCCTCTTATCAGAAACGTTTCTAATAAAAGTCATTTGAACTGTATGTTTATAGAGTATGTACAAAGTTGAAAGAAAATCGTTGGAGCCATTTTCGGAAAAATGGCCATTTTCGAAAAAAATCCATTCGGTAAAGTGGTAACGGTAGACCGATTTTGATGTCCTGATAGCATTTGAACTAAATATCGAGTTTCAACTGTGTGCGACTTTCTATTTGTGAGTTATGGTGACTACACACACATACGGGCGTACCTAGAGGGAGAACAGTTCTCATAACCACTTTTTTGGGACTCAGGGTACCTCAAAACGTATATTTCCGGCGAAAACTCTATTCCGAAAATTTGCGATCGCAATACTTCCTCTTAATAGCAGTAAGAGAAAGTAAAAAAAAACTTGTTAAGAAATGAAACAACTCTATTTAAATTGTTTTCACTTACATTAATATCCGGAAGTTAGAAAATAATTAAGTTGGTGAAAGTAAAAATATTATTTGGTATAGCTGAAGTGGAGGGGCGATATAACGATCTAGTAAGAGATGGATTATCTTCTTACTAAATACTAGCTTTCTAAATAGGTAGCTTTTGAATGTTAAGTGCGGCAGAAGAAAAGAAAAAATAATTAACTTGTTTGATGTTATTATCAACTGTTAAAGTCATAAAAGTCATTGTTTATTAGCGATTATTTTACAAGTATTCATTTTATATCGCCATTATGATAAAGTAATCAGTAGATGATCAAGTATTTATATTGTTTTTGCAAAATTATCGGCAATTGTTAATTTAATGATTAATTAGATATTTTGCAAACTTCATTATGACAGATTTGAAATATTGATTATTTTTAAGAATATAATGGAGCCTTATCACGACCTAAAAAGGGTCCGTGTTTTTCCATCAGCTGAACCCACAATTGGTCTCGTCATTTAATAACTAACGACTGTTAAAAAGGCTAACAATCAATATCGTGTACCCAATTTACACTTCATGCATTTCAGTGTTGGCGATCTTCTCCAGAAAATTATTGAGGTATTGAATGGAATAGGTGTTAATAGGTGTAATGCAGGTCTGGGGTATGTATTGGCTGAGAAAAATCTGTTTCATCGATTTTTTATGGTCGATCAATCTCAAAAAATTAACGTTGTCCTGACGAAGAAGGACTCTTTTTGCTATTCACCAAACCAGAATACCCAAAAACTAGATTACAAGTTTAAGCTGAGTGGAGTAGAACTCAGAAATTATGGGCACATCTCGGGTACCAGCTCGCAATATACCATTCTCTCATAAATATCAACATCAAGCCTGGAAATTATAGCAAGTCCAAAGATTTGCTGTTGTTTTCATACACAAAATTGCTTCTTCGTTTGAAACTACAGTTCTCCAGCTTGATATATTTGGACTGTTCTATTGACCTAATTCACATTGATTTACTAAATGTGAATTGATTGACTTGAAATGCTAAATTGCTTCTAAGAATGTTTTGGAAGGCTAGTGAAGAGATTTCCTCCATGAATTCTTTCCAATCTAAATTAGACTACTTCTGCCAGTTCCAAATGGTCTTACTGAATAATTATTTCAATTTTCTCACTTTTCACTAAATTGCTGCAAAGATTTCCTTTTAACTTCCCACTAAACTACCGTTTCAGTACAGCCAACAATATCCGCCGTCTGAATAATATTAAATGCATGTTATAGTCTAACAGAAAAGTTTGAAGAAAACATATCTATTAGAATTTGTAAGTTGCAAAGAGCAATGTTTCAAGCAGAGAGAATATTTCAAGATCCGGAGGCATTTTCAAAAGCACTCTCTGCTTAATTAATTTCTGTTCCGGTCCATTGTACAATATTTATTATTAATGCATTTTTATAGGTTGCATCATCATCTACTTTGGTTTGTTGAACTAATTCAATAGTTATCTGCTTCATGTTCCATTTGTTACCTTAGATATCCTTGGAGTTTTGTGCACAGCTGGCTGTCGATATTATCATTCTATTTTTATCAATCCTGCTACATTTTGCAACAAACTGTTAGACGTTCAGTTTTACACTTGAATAAATGCAGAACGTTCCATAGATACTATTAAGCACTATTGTTTTAATATTGGAGGACATAAAATATCAGCAAGATATTTCTTGTTTTGTCCTTTCATATTTTATCAGTTATTGTTTATAAAAGTTTGTATTTCAGGCTTGGTTAGCTATACACCTTATCTTCTAGCTGCAGTGACGATTGATGAGGTTTCTTTTTGATGTAAACAAGTTAAACATGAGAACTAATCATTATTAATAGTTAATTTCTTAATTTTATATTTTTAATTTCAATGTTTTGTTAGTCTTATATTTTCTTGAAAATATATCTATTTTTAATTTGATTATCTCACTCTGTATTCTATTAACTATCGATAATTTGTAAACCTATTATGTATATACATACCAGCTCATTTTGCCACGATGTAAATTAGTGCAAATAAATCAAATTAACTAATTAATTCTGCATTGAATAACAACTGAATTTCTGTGTTAATTTTACATTTAGTTTCTTGGACATTTCGTTAACGGTTGTTTAATCTTTAATGACGTTTAGATTGACGCTCCATATTTCTTATTTCTCTTGATGTGAATGGAATTTCTGTCTCACTATAGCCGTTATAAGAGCGCTGATTTCCTTGGGAAGAAAATGATTTTCCCTGTTCTATAGGAAATTTTTCTACTCCATCATTCCTCACTGATCAGTAGAGCTTGGTTCATTTTTCCTATGATTGAAACGGTGTTATTTAGAAATAAAATTCTGTAGCAGAATGATATTTTATTTACAGTTGTTCAAAACACCACGTTATATTCGAATGGAGCGTATAATTGAAGCTGTATTGAATCCTTCTGGTTGGATATATGGAGTAGCAAAACTGACGAACAAAATATGAATCTTCTCCTACTTTTAAAAGAATTTGCGATCGTGTCAAATTTTCGAAATGTAGTCTCCACCGAAAAACATGTTTCGAGATACTCTGCATGCAATAAAATATTTTAACGCGCCCGCGCGCGTGTGTGTATAAATATATTTACATTTTTTTTCGTATTAATTTCGAAAATTTGACACGATCGCTATACTTTCTCTCTCCAGGAGTTTAGAAAATAAATAAGAGAAAGTAAGTATAAAAATTAAAACAAATAATGCGCGTATTTGTTCTTAGTGTACAAGAATAGTGTGACTACTATTCCCACTCCTAACTATTTTAATTTTTAAATCCAAAACAACAAACAGGTGTTATTATCTAAACGCACGTGTTCCATTTGACACGTTTTATTGTTTAGTTATTTCATGTTGTTATATTTTATTAGACCGTAGAAAAAAACTAATTACTCTCGGCATGTGCCGGGGCCCTATGATAATTATTATACATATATAATATAAATAATAAAGTTATATAATTTAAAATGCGCACATTATTCTTGGCAGTGTTTTTATTTTACGTTTCATTTTGTAATTCCGCTAAATTCTTTGGAATTTTTTATTGCAATGGTTACAAAATAATGGCTCGTTCCATACCTATGATCCATAGATTTGCTTTAAAGTTAATTTTGAACTAGATGTTTTTCTTGCTTTTAATATTATTCAGCTAATGGATCTATACTTTATAATTGAAATGACAGTTTAGCAAGAAGTGGAAGCATGAGCTTACAGCATTCCTGGAGACTCCAAAATCAATTTTTCTGGAAAAGCTATATATAGAGTGAGTTTAGCAAGCTAATGAAGATTTGTCAGGGCCTGGATTTTTAGAAAATTCCGTAAATTTTGAATGAAAAACCTTTTTTGATTATGCTTTGTTCAACGAACTCGTCTTTATAAAGTTTAGATTCCCCCATTCTGGTAAAATTAGAGGCAGCCAAATATCTAAAAAACTCGAGAATATGTTTGAAGAGATCTGGTCAATTTGAAATCACATCCGCCCTAAATACTGGAGGACTCTTGGACCTCGTTCAAGGATTCCCGGATTGTGTAGATCCAGTTGCAAATTACAGTAAGAGGAAGCTGTGTAACACCAGATTTTTTAATATCAGGCAGAGAAAATAAATAGAAATGTTATTTTAATTGGATATAAATAATCTTTTTTATGAAATTATTTTTGGACATTTGGGATGCAACAACCATAACCAGGTGTAAGAAACATTTCATTCAGTGAATGATTTGGTTAGGATCTCCCCTCTAGCTTGGTAGGATCAACAGATGTTTCGTGCTTCCATTAAAGACAGGTGTTCCACTCAAGGTTGGTTCTTAAATACTTTTCCCTTTTTGTATACAATGCTTTAAAAAGGCCCTTTTTGTGATCTGAATTCATCGCAAGCATTTAGAATTTTTACTATGGTTACTTCAAGTATTTTAAAATCAAATATTGCAGGATCCTTGGACCTCGTTCAAGGATGGAACATGTGTAGGTGCATTATGAGGATCTAACGGACTCTGATTTAGATTTATTTACTTTCACTTACGGCTATGAGAGAAATACTTATTTTGAGATTTACTTGGATAAGAAAAAAAAAATGTTTGTAGCGAAATCTTTTACTTTTTCTGTAAAGTGTGTATGAGCGAAATATTTTAAACAAGAAAAATCACGGTGCAGTGGTGTTTTCGGGAGTGCGTCAGAAAAAAACCTAGAAGAGAAAGTACTCGGCAATATTAATTGAGAAACTTAGAGCTGCAAGGACTATATTCTGACTGACATAGAGAAGTTTGGTGTGAAACAATCACATGGTTTTCGCATACTCTAATAATTAAGAAATTTTCTTTAAAATTGCAACATTACAATGTTCAGTTGAGTTGAAAAATCGTGGTGGAGATTTTACGTACATCTGAGCGGCCATACGTGGACTGATCAATGTCGAACCCAAGAAAACTTGTGAAAACTTAAATGTAAACTAACCAACAGACTCCCATACCTCTGTAAAATTAATATTTTCAGAAAAATATTTCAAATAAAAGTGATTCGATTTTGTCTGTGCTGTTGGCATTTCAAGTTTCAAGAAAATGGTTGTAACAATTTTCCAAAAAAATTCAAAAAAACTCAAAAACCTATTTTGAAAGTCGCACTTCCGGTTAACTGATTTTCTTGAAATCTAGAATTTCATCAATACATGTAGTGTATATTAATATTATATAGGTGGTAAAACCATATATTATATTGAAGTGGTACTTTAGAGGAAAGCATAACGCCACTGTTCCCCAGAACCTGCAAAATCAATTTTCCCGGAATAGTGTTATAAATAAAAGTGATAGGTATTTGTGTGTGTAGACGTACATATACTGTCATAGAATAGAGTGACACAGCCACTCTAACCCAGGCACTGCAGCCTACCATTGAGGCTTATTGTGCCAACCAATATACTGTCATAAGTCCAAGGAAAAATAACCATAACGACCGGAAGTCGACTTTACTGTACTGTCATAAGTTCATAAGTTTAATGAAAATCGTAAGCCGTTTTCGAGATAATCACGAAAAACATGAAATAACCATACAGTAAAGTCGACTTCCGGTTGATGCCCGAAATCTTCGAGTCTGATCTGTAGTGCCTAAATGAAATACCAAGTTTGATTTTCCTGCAACTTTTCGTTTTTGAGATATTCTGTTAAAAAAAACACACACACAAACACACACACACACACACACACACATGTATATATATATATATAAATATGATTTTTCATATTCCTCAAGGTACGTACCTACCTCAACGGATGTATTTCCGGTGAGAACTTAGCAATACTTCCTAAGAGAGAGTAATAAAAACGATTGACCGTACTGGCAGAGTGTTGGTAATGATGATATTTTCTTGACTTCTGTATAGATATGTACAAGACTGAATGTCAGACTCCATGCTGGAGTGTAGTCCCTAGTCCTTATATAAGGTTCTTGAAAATTCCATTACATCTCCATCCAGATCTTTAGAGGTTTATGGTAGGCGGGTCATAATCTCCCCTACAAGGATCTGTTGATGATGCTTTAGGCCTCATGTGATTTGAGCGACATAACTGTGGGCGGATGACATAGCAGTTGGAAGAATTGCCTTATGATTTTTGGTGGTTGTTGCCACAATTCATTACACACAGCAAGCTTACTTGATATTCTCTTCAGGTACCATTGCATCCGAAAAGATGTGTGGTTATAATCCGAAGTGCGACTTTGTCGGATTTTTTTCTGTTTCTCAACTTTATTTAAAATAGGTTTTTTGTTTATTTTTGGTTTTTGGATGGTCGAACGTTTGAAAGTTTGTTTGTAGTTTCTTATGTTTGTCGTAACAAAAATTAAAATGAGAATTTGACCTTAGAATCCCCCCTTCCCCTCGGTTGCATATTAAGTAATGAAGCCGCTTTAAAGATAAAGGAGATTAACAAGAAATATAGCTTGGATTTTTATTTGTGTCTGTGTGTGCATTTCCATTTCTGACAAGGATGATTGTAAAATGAACTGTAAGCAATGTAAAAAAAAGTACATATCTCTCGGTCCAATGTTTATATTCCAAGTTGTAAAAGTTAAAAAGAGGCGTGGCCTGGTAAAGTGGCTGAGTTTTAAAAATATCTCCTTATCTAATGTTTATAGTTTTGTTTGAACTTGTTTATTTTTTTAATTGTAATCGTGACGTTTATGGTTATTACTTTATTAAATCATTCTTTATAATCATCTGAATGGAAGATACTTTTTTACAATATGAAGAAAATATAATTTTCCAAATGAGTAATCAGAATAAAATAAAAAAACACTAGTAAAATAAAACAAATAAAACATAAATAAAAAACACTAATAAACTTGTTATTCTTTCAATATTTCATTTGATAAAGTTATATTAAAAGAATGCTAGTACAGCAACAGATGATAGGAGCCTCAACTTCAAGAAAGGTCTGTGTTGTCCCCCTTGACTTGTGCCTGCAACAATGTCACCAATGTTGTCCGAAAGTCAGACAATAAATTTTTCTTGAAGTTTAAAGAGAATATCTCTGTTTAGAAATTCAAGAAAATCTACTTGACATCAATTCACAGTTTATGTAAAACTGTGTCTGTTTTTTGCCGGTATAACTTGATTTTTCTTCAAATAATTTAAAATTCCTCATGTGGTCGATGACCACAAAATGAAGCAGGCTACCACGGAAAATGTCTCTGATGCTTTCCAGCTCTGCGGAACCAACCACCACAACAAATTTAAAATTCAACCAGACTTCTATGAAATAGTGATTTATTGTTTTGTTAAATAAAGAAGAGAAACGAGAGAGTGTTACATTTGCCTCATAACTAACACTAAAAGTCATTGTAAGAATAGTTAGTTGTTCGAGGTCAATAATCTCTCTATATAAACTATTCACGATATACTTTTCCATTTCAGATTATTAATGCCAACTTGATAAACACTTCTAGATAATAGTATTGAATTGAATAGTATTGAATTTTATTAATAGATATAAATTATTTATTTATTGCATCTGTATAATATAAATGCTGGGGCTTTAAATAGCGTATGCTTTGGTCTCTCCACACAGTCGAATAATATAAATAAGATTCCACAAGTTCAGTGTAAATGAGCTAAATGGAGTTTATTTAATCAGGACGAACTCATTTGCTCGGCAACATTTTGACTTCAGTTCGTCTAATGAACTGGGGGCATGAGGAAAACGAAATGAAAGAGAGTTGTCGCATACCAGGATACTGGATTTCCATTTTGTCAGCTCCAAACAATTTTTTGATATTTCCTGTTAGGAGATCTATTAAGGCAGCACCGCAGGACCATCAGAATGGTGATTCATCTAATTGCGGTTAACTTTGGGATCGATACCATTTATGGAATCTATTCATTGGGTTTGGCTGATGATGACAACTATGGTCCATGAGTCCGGGTTGACACATGACCCAGGTTTGACACATGGCCAACTTGAAGAGGCTGGCTGAATGTGGGTTCTGACAAGTAGTACATAGTGTGCTCTAACTGGGTAGAAAGGGAGGTATAACCTAGTAGGTTCTTCAGATCGCAATAGTAAGCACTAGAAGCCCTTACTCCATTAGTAAGTACGTCACGTCACTACACTACTAGTGTTGCAACACTATCACCAGCCATTACACCCATACCATTATATTTTCTTATCTAAATAGATTTTAAATAATGTGGTGGGGATAAATAACCACCTTGACATAATCTTTTATTGACACAAAATCACCCTTATTTCGGATTATTTATAGCCCAGTTCTAACTAGCGAGCAGTCATTGTAGCTTCTTTTATTTATATTATTAAAAATATTCTGGTCAAAACATCGTGCCTAGTTTGTAAAATAATCAAATGATATTGATCCTTTTTATTATAATTTCAAAAGATATTACTTTACAGTTTGTTTATAAAGTAAAACCTCTATTTGTAATTTTAGAACATAACCTATCACAACATGTTTTTGTAAAATACCTTTCCATTTCTTCAGACACGTGAGTTTAATTCTACTTGACATTTGTGGTTTTATTTACCATGTTTCTTTCATCCTAACATATATTATCGTAGTTCAGTACAGTTTCTGTTACAGTTCACTTAACTTTTATCTAAATATTTGGTTATTTTTAGAAATAGTCTTGCTTCATTTAATCATGGAAAAAACTTTTAAATTTCTCTTTGTTTTTTAATTTTGTAATTTTTTATTTTGTTTTTATACAGTTTGCATGTTTTTTCATGCAGCCTGAAGTTACTGCCAGAGTGGGAAAAAAAATTGCAACTATTACTTAGTGTTGTACAGTATTTTGTTGCGTGTTTAAAATGTCATGCTTGATAGATCTGGGGGTTCAAATAATTCAAAAGTTTAATAAAAACGAAGAGATTAATTTTGATACAAAACTATTCAGAGTGACAGAATATAGTGTAAAAGTATCTTATTTACATTTATTTACCGCCGCTAGTAACAGGAAGTATTGCGACCGTTACGAATTTTTTAAATTGAATTTTCACCGGAAATACAAGTTTTTTGTCTGAGTCTCGTGTTTAACAAAAAAAAAAAAGAAAATTTCGTTTAAAATCCGGAAAAATTACTTAATTTTTCGTCATTGTTAAATTGATTTTAGCGAAATTCGTGTTTTTTCCTGGTGGTGGTGACGTTCCATTAGTACCAATATATATCATAAGAGCAGCCGGTACAATTTCTGGTTCTAGAAGGTGGAGCTGTGAAGTGTGGGAAGAAAGAAGTGAAAGATTAAGGAAGGAAAAACTCTTCACACGACTCATTCTCACTACAATTATTGCAATTCCTGTTGACACCTTTGTTTTCTTCAAACTTGGAATGTTTTCCTAAACTTTTAGTTGGTCTTAATATCGTACAGATTTGGGGGGGGGGGGGGTCTTTATTATTTATTCCCTTTTTTTTTTTTCGGACATAAGGAGTTACCTGAATATGGCTACAATGAAGATCAGCAGCATGTCGCGGCTAGATATTCATTCTAATAAATTACGTCATCCTAATAAATCACATCAACAGTGACGTTTAAAGTTAAATCTAACGTCACTGTTCAATGAAAGTCGTACGAAATAAATTTTCCAAATAAAGGTGATAAGGTTGAATGTGCAAAATAATCTCTGAGTTGAAAGAAAAATTATTAGAACTATTGTCGAAAACAAAAATTCAGGAAGGTCGCACTTCCGGTGAGGTATTTTGTCCGTTACCAAGTCTGCAGCTGAGATAATATCTAATTGGAATATCAAATTTAAATTTCCGGCATTTTTATTTATTTATTTTTTTTGAGAGAGAGATCTTAAGCAGACATAAACACAAAGTTTCATTAAAAAACACTTTTTTTTGGTGATCTGGGGATCCTGAAACATTCAAAAGAGTGTTAAGATTAAATTTCTTTTATAAGTTCTACAGACCTTCGCAACTGTCTTCGAGTTTCTTCAAACCTTTAGAGGACTGTAGATGAGGTCTTATCTTTCATCAAACAAGTGTTTAAAAAAAAATAATAACATGAAGCCAATGTATGATTATCAGCCACCGAACACCTTGTTATAATAATATAAAGCAATTATTATCAAGCAGTGGAAGCACTAGGAATGTGCTATGATCAGCACTAAGTCTCCTGATAGAAGAAGAAGAAAAAAAAAAGGTCTTTCTAAGAAGTAAAGTGGAAGGGAAAATATTGTTCAGAGAGATTGACAGAACAGACGGACATATAAAAACACACACACACACAAGGACAAGAACTTGATTCTAAGAATTCTTAATGTAGTGAGAGGGGATCATTCTCTCTATCTGTATGGAATTGATGGCTAACATTGTATATAATGCAATGAGACGATCTAGTCTGAAAGCTAGGAGATAATGAACTTGAAGAGGTGATCGGGATATATTGTTGCACGGCTGTCTATATATTAGTAATATAAAATGAAGGTCCTGAACTGCTGGAATGTCTTAGGGCGTATATATATATTTTTTTTTTAATACGTTAGTTTTTTTTAAACTAAATATGGTGCTCACATCTATTTTACTTTCTCTTACAGCTGTGAAAATATTTTTAACGAAACAGGTGAAACTCACAACAACAAAAAAGAAGAAAAGACTTGATATTCGGTTCCCAGGTAACAATGAGATTTCGGTGAAAACCGTCAGTCGTAAGTGCGACTTGATTGTGTAAGTTTTTTCTTCAGTGTTTTCACGATGTTTTCTTAAACGGATCAAATTATTTTCTTTAATTTCAAAAGATTTGAAATATATTTCAAAAATGTAAAATTGCAGGAAACTGAAACTTCATATTCCAATTAGACAAACCATCGCATCCGAAACGAAGAATTCAGTCAAAATTCATCAATCGGAAATGCCAACCTAATAGTTTTATATTCTTTTACTGCTGTATGAGGAAGTATTTGCGAGCGTGTTCCAATTTTCAATAGCGTGTTTTCACCGAATATCAGTTTTCAGTTTGGGTTTCACCATTAGTATTCGACAGGAAGTTATCTGTCAAAATTCCTCAATCGGAAATAGCATTTTACTGAAGGGATGGTTTTACAATTTTTTAAAATTTCTTTCCAACCATTTTCATCAAACTTATTATATCAACTACATATATAAAGATCAACATTATATCAACTACATACATAAAGAGCAACATTATATCAACTACATATATAAAGAGCAACTTTATATCAACTACATATATAAAGAGCATATTATATCAACTACATACATAAAGAGCAACATTATATCAACTACATATATAAAGAGCATATTATATCAACTACATACATATATAAAGAGCAACTTTATATCAACTACATATATAGAGAGCACTTATATCAACTACATACATAAAGAGCAACATTATATCAACTACATATATAAAGAGCAATTATATCACTACATAACAATATAAAGACACCATTATATCAACTCATAGATAAAATAGCAACATTATATCACTACATATAAAAGCAACTTTATGTCAACTACATATATAAAGAGCAACCTTATATCAACTACATATATAAAAGAGCAACACTATATCACTACATATAAATCAACATTCTAGAGTCACTACATATATAAGAGCAACCTTTATATCACTACATATTAAAGATCACCTATATTCAACTACATTATGAAGACAACTTATATCAACTACATATATAAAGAGCAACAATATATCAACTACATATATAAAGAGCAACTTTATATCAACTACATATATAAAGAGCAACTTTATATCAACTACATATATAAAGAGCAACATTATATCAACTACATATATAAAGAGCAACACTATATCAACTACATATATAAAGAGCAACACTATATCAACTACATATATAAAGAGCAACATTATATCAACTACATATATAAAGAGCAACACTATATCAACTACATATTTAAAGAGCAACACTATATCAACTACATATATAAAGAGCAACACTATATCAACTATATATATAAAGAGCAACACTACATCAACTACATATATAAAGAGCAACATTATATCAACTACATATATAAAGAGCAACACTATATCAACTACATATATAAAGAGCAACACTATATCAACTATATATATAAAGAGCAACACTACATCAACTACATATATAAAGAGCAACATTATATCAACTACATATATAAAGAGCAACACTATATCTACTACATATATAAAGAGCAACACTATATCAACTACATATATAAAGAGCAACTTTATATCAACTACATATATAAAGAGCAACATTATATCAACTACTTATATAAAGAGCAACTTTATATCAACTACATATATAAAGAGCAACACTATATCAACTACATATATAAAGAGGAACACTATATCAACTACATATATAAAGAGCAACATTAATTCACTATCATATATAAAGAGTGCAACCTATATCAACTACATATATAAAGAGCAACTTTATATCAACACATATTAAAGAGCAACATGATAATCACTACATGATAAAGAGGCAACACTATATCACTACATCTATAAAAGCAACTTTATATACTACATATATAAAGAGCAACATAATATCCACTACATATATAAAAGCAACCTTATATCAACTACTATATAAAGAGCAACATTATAATCAACTACATATATAAAGAGCAACACTATATCAACTACATATATAAAGAGGAACACTATATCAACTACATATATAAAGAGCAACATTATATCAACTACATATATAAAGAGCAACACTATATCAACTACATATATAAAGAGCAACACTATATCAACTACATATATAAAGAGCAACATTATATCAACTACATATATAAAGAGCAACACTATATCAACTACATATTTAAAGAGCAACACTATATCAACTACATATATAAAGAGC
>JAAEAF010007219.1:0-39330 GCA_011037195.1 Triatoma infestans
TTATAGTTTGTGTACCATATTTAATGAAATTCGTCGAAAACTGAAAAACTGTTCAGAAAAAGCGCATTTCCGGTTTACTAATTTTCTTGAAACTCGGAATTTTGGCCATCTATTTATTTCTAATTAATTTTGTTTGGATGATAGAATTGTATAATCTTTCATCCAAATATGCTTTATAGAAAAACATAATCCACATAATCCAAATAGCACTTTAGAGTAAAACATAATCCCACCCTTACCCCCAAAATGCCCTTAAGTGAATTTTTCCACAGAAATATTTCAAATAAAAGTTGTAGCTCCTTGTATGTGTAGTTTATGTGAAAAGTTTCAAGAAAATCGCCACAGCCAGTTTTGGAAAAATCGCGAAAAACTGTAAAAATCATTTAGTAAAGTGGTAAAGTAAACGCACTTCCGGTTATCCGAATTTTTTCAAACTCGGAATTTCAACAACATATTCAATTCTAATTAACATTATTTAAATGACAGGATTGTCTAATAAACTGAAATAGCACTTTAGATGAAAACCTAACCCCACCCCTCCGCCATAACTGCCCTTAAATGAATTTTCCCAGAGAAATGTTTCAAATAAAAGTTGTATAGCTCTTTGCTTGTGGAGTTCATAATCCAAGTTTAAAGAAAATCGTCGATGCCATTTTTGAGAACAACGCAAAAAAGTAAAAAAAAAACTACTAGTAAGGTGGTACTCCCCGGTTGAGGAATTTTGACAAGTTAACGTACTGTCACATCCCATGGCGATACCTAAACGGAATATCAAGTTTTAACTTTCTTGAGCTATGCTGTTTACATACACATATACACACACAGACCTTTTCTAAAAACCACTTTTTTGGACTCAGGGGACCTCAGAACGGATTTTTCCGGTGAAAACTCGATATAGAAAATTTGACACGATGAGAATATTTCCTCTTACTAGGGGTAAGAGAAAGTAAAAATAGAATTTGGATATATATACTAGTGAACCTTGTACCTCTCCGAAGGGGTAAGAAAATGTAAGAACAAAAAGAAACAGAAACTGATGACAAAATTAGGTCCTTTTTGACAAAATTAGTTATCCGTCAAAAGATCCGTCAATATCGAAGTCACATATAAGTCAACAAGAACAAAACCCTGCCCTTAAGACTTATTAATAGTTATAGCAAATGCTGAAAGTATAGGGAATTGTCGTCTGTCACCCCCTTAGCATTAAACAAGACAATTCTGTGACAAATGTGCAAACCGCTTGGAAAATCCACCCCAGCCGAAGTTGTGCAATAATAATGCATTTCACAAAATAGTGCACAAAATAGCTTACTAATTTTATTATATATATTATATCTATATATTATAATAAATTATTTTATTATTACTTCAAGATACTCCGCGCTTCCTAGACTGGCCCCGCTTCAACGATATACTTGCTTGGCGTTGCCAGCTACTTTAAACTTGCTTTTGTTTAATATATGCAAATCTAGAAGAAACACCCGTAGCCTAGAAACATCTTCTAACAACCCTAGTTTAGAAGAAATCTATAATTACCACTTGCACCTCCAAATCCTTACCAAGAACCGTTTTCTAAATCATAATTTAATTATAAATACAACGCTAGTGTAAATATTTAGATAGATAATACTATAATAAAGTATTAGTATTTATATATTTTTATTATTTTGTTTTTTATTGTAGTAATAACGACTTGAATACTTTAATTAAACAACACAATAACACAATTAACCAGTTTATTCTGAATGTTGAAACAGAACACATATAGCAAGATATAGTAGAATTGTACTACATAAGATACACAAGATATATTGCAATAGTGCAATGTAGAAATTAAAGGCACAAATCATAAACTCGTAACATAATATATTTGTTTCATGTTGTTTTTTTTTTCTTAACTCCTGATGACTGTCCACGACCCTACTCATCCCTACTCGTCTACCACTATATTATTCACTTTCATTCTTTTAAATCTAATGTTTAATTTATGTGAATGCGGATGGGTCCGCCTGTGATTTTGTCCATCAGAATATGCAATTTTTGCAAAACATGTTCGTACATACTACTATAACCACATAACCTCCCGCATACAATCAACAATGCGGTGCATGATAAAAACATAAAAATGAAGTTAACTCTCATACACGAATTTGATAGCCATACTGTGATGATGGACAAGAATCTGTAACCAGTCAAATAAAACTTTATAATGTATCAATTATCTCTGTATTAAATTATAAAGATAAAACAGTTAAATTTAACTCAAAAAATTTCTAAATAAAAACAATACATTATTAAAAAAGTGATAGATAAAAATTACTTTGTTATATAACATTTGAATAATGTGACGATTATTCTATTAATTATCTGTTAAAAGTTGGATTTTTAATCTCTAGACATTTCTTCCAAATTAATCTAACAACTAACTACTTGTTACGTTCAGCTGTTAGCTATATTATCTTTTTTTATATTTAAACAAAAATATAAGTTACTTATTTAGCTATAAAAAACTCATCTACCTGTAATTAAAAGCTCAGTTCTTAATTTTGTTTGATTATTTTTCGTTGAATCTGAAGTATATTATTTTAATTACAATCCAAAGTTGATTGCTTCAATGATGAAACTTGTAAGCAAGAGTAATTTCATTATATAATGATAAAAATACGTTTACTACAATTAAAGTACCTTTAAAAAAGAGCTGGTATGCATGCATAAAGCAGAGTTATGAATACACTCCTGAGAGACAGAAATTTTTGTAAGGGGACCATCCTGAATTTCTATGAAAAAAAAAAATCTAAATATATAAAGGCAAAAAGGATAAAAATATCTAACAGGATATCTACGAAGCCATTTTTTACCCTATATTTTAAGATAATGTTCTCCAGGGAGATAAAATGGGAATATAGGGCCTTTGGGAAGTTTACAAGGTAAGTGAGATTAAAGAAAGGATATGAATATTTCTTCATAGAGGATTATAAGGTTCTTATCTAACTTTATAAAATCAAATAAACATTAGTTAAAATGTAATAACATTATGATAATCACTGCAAAGATTTAAGTTTATTTCATTTATGTCATGATTTAAATTTTCTATACGCTGCTTTTTACAACTGAAAAAATAATAAATTAACTTTCTTTTTAAATTAGTAACGATTACATAATTAAATAAATACTCTTGGCTTAAATAAAACTGTGACCTCAAGTAGAAAACAAAATGTGGAATTATTATTATTATTTTTTTTTTTTTTAATGTTTTATGGTGTCGACTGCTGAGGTCTTTGGCCATATTCTTTGCCTTACATATCGGTAGAATTATGACTGTTATAATATGCGTCTATGCATGGAATATATTCATTATTTTCGTGAATGTTCACCAACAGATAACATAGCCATGTATACAGTCTTGAGTACATACGAGACAATGAATACTACCATACCAATAAACACGTTAATTCCAATAAATACACCCATCAGGTGTTTTATCCATCGTATCATGCATATTGATTTTGTTCTTGACCGATTTCGGATTTTCATTCTAATGTTATCTTGCACTGTAGATTGAAAATATAATTCTTTACATTCTTCTTCCGTCTACATATCATCATTCACAGAGAGTTTTATCACTTTATCACTTCGAAATTTATCAGAATTTATCATGTTTGTGAATTTTTTTTATCCTATCTTAATTATTATAAATTACTGGTTTTGGATTGCGGACATTAAAGAACGTGCTGACAATCATCTCTCCTAGAAATGAGTACAACGAATATAAAGTACAACATAAATTGTTGAAAATTTATTTGTAGTCGTAGTATATATTACATATTTGTGGTACTATATGTATTTAACTAGGCTTGATTTTAAGAAAATACCTGATGTTATCCAGCATTGCGGACCCACCCACATTTTCAAAAATACATCCATTCTAACGATGATCTCACAACCTAATTATAAAAGTGGATGGAGTACTGCATATTCCTCGCATCCCGCGCACTTAAAACTAGAATAAAACTGTGTACACTATTTACACAGTATATCACAGTACAGGGGATCCACCCCTCCAAAAGTATGTGGCTCGTTTTTTAAAAACAAAACTGCAGGAAAGGTTTCCTACACGACCAAAAGTTGCCACCCCTGTCGGTATTGCCCCACCCCCTTAACCAAGGAATTATTCTTGTTATTATAATTTAAGGCGCGTTAATATCTATGGTTATTGGCGCCCGAAGCCATCACAGTGCACTGCCGGCTCACGGACAGTGTTGTCTGTAAGAGAGAACAGACAACACTGTCTATCACCTGACAGTGAGCTGTAGAGGCTCATAGGAAGAAAAAATCTAAGGGCAGCATAGCTGGACTCGAACCTGGGATTTCCGCGTGGGAGTCCAGTATGCTAACCACTTAACTATTCCCTTTCCTATTATTATGAATAATAGCAATAATTATTATTATTATTGATAGTACCAATTTCTTGCAATTTTAATCAAACACTCTAATGACAGATGCAGGTCTCTGATGGTGTTTATCCAGCAGCTAATAAATATCGAATAAATTTTATTATTATAATTTTGTCAATCAAAAAATAATTAAAAAGTACCAAATAAAATTCTACCAAAGTTTTAACTTCATGAATATTCATACTGCATTAAAAATTATTACTTCTTCTTTCCTAGAAAAAGTCTTCAAACTAAGAGAATGTTATGTGTAAATTAAGCAGATAGTTGATTTAGTTGATAGTTGAAGTTTATAGTAATAAAAAATATAATATATAGAAATAGAAATCACAAGTGATGATATTATTTATTGTTTTAAAGAAATTTTATTTATTAATACACTTTACTGAATAAAAATTAAAACAAGAAATGAAGTAGAGTGAACTTTTCATAGACTTGTTAAAACATTACATTATTGCTGATAGAAATCTTTTATAAATATACTGAAGGTAGTATTTCAATATAGAATTACGTACGTCACTTAAAAACAAAAGGTTTGTTTTGTAAGAAGACTTACAAAGTTACTTAAAGTTCCAAGTAGTTGAAACAAAAACAAGGTAAGTTAGATTGGCAACAAAGGTAGCGTTAAGTGATGGAGACAACAGTCTTTTTAACAACCTAAAAACTCCTTATTTTAACTTAATAATTTAATGAACATACCCATTAAGTTAATTGTTTCTTCATCTCCATTTATTGATATATTCTCAAAATAAATGATTTTACAATTGGATATTACCTATCTTTTTTTGTTTCGCTAATTAAGTTGACTTTTTTCTTTTTTTTTTGAGGATTCGTTTGGTGTGTTCTATTGTATCTGATTCCGTAGGTGAGCTTGCTCAACTATAGCACCTCCTCAAAATTTTGTACCCAAAAGAATCCCTGATTCTTGGAGGGTTCTGGGGAGGGTATCCCCCCTGCCAACAAGTAAGATGATAATAATCACCAAACAACTAAGCATTTACTGCGCTAAGTTGAAAAGTGGAAGAGCTAGGCTATTTCCCTTTAAGGTTATGGTCCGATTTGTTAGGAATGCGGAGAATCATAGTATTAGACCCGTGTCTGGATTTTGGTTCTAGATCTGGTTTGTTCTTTTTATGGGGAGGGAGGAGCCCAGTGAGGCTTTAGATAGCGCAGGGTTTGGTCCTTCAAGGCAGACGCATAATAATAATAAATACAATGGTTCCGAATGAAATACCTGTCATCATAAAAACATCATAGATTTTATTTAATCTTGCTTTTGAGATCCTGCTTAGCTTTCAAGGTGTAACGATCCTGAAGAGGCTCATTGCAATATGGGCGAAACATGTTTTTTTCTAGGCAAACCAGTGGCACGGTCTCAACCCGGAATCTCAAGTATTTTTCAACATTGTACAAATTAACTGTAATTAAAAGTAAATTAAATGTAAAAAAGTGCATATCAGACGTCCGAGGACGAAGAAGATGGAGAGGAAACATATTATGCTATATATTACTCAAAGCCAACAAAATTGAAACCAGTACCATCCCAGTAACACTTTGTTTGTCTCTCTAACTTTGAGCTGTCGTGGCGTCTTAATTATAATTATCTAAAATTAATTACTTTTTAATAACGAATAACAGTGTTGTTTGTATAGTCATTTTTTATAGAAGGGTTATGTTGCCCGTTAATGTAAATAAATATGGACCAGAAAGTAAAGCTGTAAATAATAAGAGAAAGTAAATAAAGGCCTTCGATATTAATACCTTTTCTCTGGACAAATAATTATGTAGATAAAAAAAAAAAAATATTGTATAAAGGAAAATAAATGAATAAAGCTGCAAAATATTTCTTGGAAAATTCCATCAATAACCGGCAATACAGTGAGTTACAAATAATATCTAACCGAATATCTACTAAAATGATGATAAATATTATTTCTGGCAGCCATTTTATTCAAAATTTATTGGACATTGTATTTTCTTTCTTTCTCTCCCCAACTCTTGTTACATAGAACTGATTTAAAGCTTAAATTCTGCGATTGTAACACACATTCGGAACAATAACTAAAATATATATATTTTTATAGGTCGGAATGTATTGGACAGCGGCAAATAACAAATGATTATTCAATATATATTCTGATACGATTGAAGAGATCCACACACTATTGTTTGAAAACATGATGAAAATTCATTTAATTTTATTCTATTTTTCAATTTGCACAACTTGTAATTTAACTTGTAATTTAGCGCATTTTAGTCATCGCTAAAAAACTCGCTTATTAATTTTATGAACTAGTTCCTGCATATGAAAAATTAAAAAAAAAAAAATAGTTTATTTTATACATAAATACGCAAATTCCTTTAAATTTTAATGTCAAAATATAATGCTACTGAAAGGAAATGATATTTACTAATATGACTATACGTTATAAATTTATTCACAGTAGGTAGCTTTTCCAATTGGATAAGCCACCATGGTATGGTGTCCTTCCTCAGGAACTGTTAAAGAAGGGTAGAGAGTTAATGTTTTTTCACACTGGGTGAACAGTCCCCGGGCTCCCACCTACCCGCCGAGTTAAATGATGAAGAATGAGTGTTAAATGCTTGAAGAGCTTTATTGTCATAATCACAAGGAGGTTACGTCGAATAAACTTTCAAAAATAATGCTACGCATAAAAAAGAAAGAATAAAAGGCGTTTAAAGTTTGAGTGCTCTCTCTCGCCGGCGGCTACGCCTGCTCTGCCTCTCTTGTTTAGGATATTTGTAAGACTCAATTAGTAGGTAGTAGGTTAGTGATATAGTTAGTATGTTAGGGTAAGTTTAGGTTTAAGTTGAAATAAGCATAGAGAAGTAGGAAGTAGAAATTAGGGTAGATTTATTGTAGTTAAATAGTTCTAGGTTAGTTTTAGTTGTAAGTCAAGGCACCAGGAAGCAGCAGCAGACGGACGGAGCATTGATGGAGTGAAGATTGGAGGAGGGCATGATGGAAGAGGAGGGACCATCAACTGGCAAAAAAAGAAGTCAAGGTGATAAGAGAGACTACAAAGTTAGAGGTGTTTAGAGTCTGTCACAAAAAAGAAAAGACGAAAATTTGGCAACCTCAGAAGAACATTTTGTGGTTAACCGGTTTAAGCTGAGGTGCGGCCAGGACTACGAAATCCCAAAAAGGTGGGTCATTTGTGGTGTGTGAACCTCAAAAAAAAAAAAAAAATGAAAGTGAAACCCAAGCCTGGTGTTGAAAAGGTGTGATCATTACTACTCCAATTAGTGAACTAACTTACCTTTGTTTTGTTTAACTTATCTGCGCAACCACCCTTATTGTAATCCTTACCCACTTTTTGTGTACTATAAAATTAACATTATTTTATTTAATTTTGAGAGGAGTGGAGCGTTGGCATTATTAGAAGTACCACTTTTCATTTTGTTATTATTATCATTTTTTTTTTGTATTTCCCAGACGGGATGTTTTTTTGTGTTCTTAGACTGTAAATAAATATACTATTGTATTCTACTAGTTTTTTTTAAAAGTGGATATCATTTCCCTATCAATTGTTCGAGTGTGAAGGAACCATTATAACCTAGATGAGTAAGTTGCTACCAGTGCTCCACGTAGAAGAGAGGCACAGCTAGTGTAGTTGCTAGAGAGATGCTACAACCGCAATACACAGGTAGTGTAAGGCTATGTCCACACTGGTGCAACTTTCCTTTCAACAGAGCATGCGTCGTAGCGCACGGTGTGATGAATGAAAGGCATGCGTTATTGCATGCCTCATTGAAGACGAGTAGGCATTTGTTTTTATAACGCAAGCAATAGCGCACGTGAATCCAACTAGTTGGATTTTCGTTCAACATTCTATGCGTCTTTTTAATCTCGCTACGTGTTGTGTTTACACTTTTATAGGTTATGTTTATATAATTAATTTCAAATATTATTTAATTATTATTATAATAATAATTTTATTATTAAAAAATTATTATTATTTATATAATCTATAAATTATATAATTTTATTTATATTATTATTATTTTTTTATTTTTTTTAATATTTATAATAACTATTATTTTAATAATAATTTTATTATTAAACTGATAGTAATTAAACTATTATTATTAATTAATAATATCTCCGACATGTCTGCAAATGAAGAGACACTTGATTTCATAGAGGATTACCGCCAACGAACAGTTTTATGGAAAATAAATTCAAAATTATACACCAACCATTCTGAATCCATCGATAATATGCACACAACACATGATTAAGTGTGGACAACAAATTGAATGCGTCAAGAGGCATGCGCGAAAGGCATGCGTGACGCATGTTGAAATGGAAAGAGGAAGCGCAAGTTGAAAGGGAAGGGGAAAAGGAAAGCGCACCAGTGTGGACATAGCATTGGTTAGGATGTCCAGAACGGCCTAATTTTTTTTTTAAATCATTATTTCTAAATATTTCGCCCTTTTCTTTTAAGTTTTGTCTTTCTCCACCCAGTGCCATTGTTACTCAAAATTATCTTCCTCTCCCTGGTATTTTCCTTCTTTTTTTTCTATTTTCCATTCTAGCTTACCTCCCGTCTCTCTTGAGCTGCCCAAGGCAACTTTTGTCCGCCCCAAAGGACTCTGGGGTGTAACAATAAAAAGTTGTTTTTCTCTTTGGCCCCAACCTGTTTTTCTCTTTGGCCCCAACCCCAATTTTGCTTGTTTCATTAACAATGGCCCAAACGTAACCGTCGTTTATAACTATCAATTAGTTTGAAAAATATTTCAACGTTAATATTTGCTGGCTGACTTCTAGTTTTCTCACTTTATAAACAATACAAATTCCTTTACATATTTCATAGAAATTCGAAATTTTCAAAATACCAATTAGTCAACTTAAAAAAGTTGTTAGTCAACCCATTATATAGTAACATTGTACTAATCCGCCACCAAACATTATGAAAAAAAGTGGCTAAAGGTAAGTTATAGGTGGTTGGGAAATGTAGAAATAATGTACAAGTTTATTTGTGGGTACGGAGGACGAGTTACCTGAATGTGAGAGCACTGTAGTAGATTATACTGAGCAACGCCTTCAAACGCAGTTGGGTGGGGGACAACAACATCAATGGTCATAATATTGTCGCAGCTTCACTGTGCACTGCCGGCCTCCGGGATAGTGAGCTGTCTAGGCTACTTGGAGGAGAAAATCTAGTAGCAGCATTGCTGGACTCGAACCTGGGACCATGACATGAGAATCCAGCGGGCTACCACTAAGCTAAACTCTTACCTAATTGTATGGTTAGTGCAAATCTAATTTCCTCGATCCTGGAATCCACCGATATTTCACAGAAAAAAAAATGTATCAAATAAGTTAGTGCAGTTAACAATTCAAGTTTTAAGAAAATCGTTAAAGCTATTTCCTAGATTATTCCAATAAATCTCCGAAACATATTCTGCAAAATCGCACTTCTGGTAAACCGATATTCTGCAAATTTAGAATTCTATCGAAACTATTAATATGCTTTAATACTGTATAGATTGTAACATCGACCGCCCCATTGTGCTGAAGTGGCACTTTCATTTTTTTGGGGGTGTATTATAGATGAAAAGATAGCATACGAAATTTAAAGAATATTGTTAAAGGCTTTTTTGAGGATATCATGGAAAAAAATTCAGTAAGGTCTACTAGCGGTTGTTACATTTCGACAGAAATAATCTTATTATTAGGTTGGACCTAAACGAAACAGTTTGAACTGCCTGTAATTTTTCATTTTTGAGATATTTTGTTCAAATACATACACACACTCACAGACAGACAGCCCCCCCCCCTCACACACACCACATCAACATACATTCAGAACATTCCTGTTAACACATTTGAAAGGATCGTAATACTTCCTCTAACAGCAGTTTAATTAATCAATTAATCAATATAAGCAAATTAATCAATTTTGTTAAATAAAATGTCTTTGTTAAACCAGTTGCATAGAGGTTTTTAAGTTTTATCTGTACACATTTACATAATTCACTATTATGCCAAATATATGAATTTTTTTGTTTGTTTTTTTTTTTTCTCAACATCAGTGCACTGCCGGCCTCCGGACAGTGTTCTCCCGTTACAGACAGCACTGTCCATCACCGAACAGTGAGCTGTAGGGGCTCCTAGGAAGAGAAAATTTTAGGGGAGCACGGCTGAATTCGAACCCGTGATCTCCGCGTTGCTAGTCCAGCGCGCTTCCACTGAGTTAATTCCTTCCCTAAAAATCTATGAAATGAAATGGAACTTATTTTTTATCTGATGCCCCTCTTGGTATGCAACAAAAAACTATTCATTAGTTTTGGATGATGATGGAACAAACTGACAAATGATATTCAGAGATATTATAGTCAATCGTGTTAGCAAGGTTGTAAACGTATGTTTTATTTAAATACTTAAGAATGACATACAAAGTTTTTTCAACCACCCCCATCATTAGAAGGACAATCTAGGCGGTGTAATGTTTATGTGATGTTTGCATTTATTTAGAAAAAAAAAATCTGATGTGAAACACTCACAAGACTTTCTCTCACCCTAATTTAGATAGTTACATAGTCTACAGTTTATCGAACTCTAAATATATATAACGTTTATTCTTATTATAATTTATTTGTTTAATTGCACTATTAATTAATTCGATTCCTTTGTTTATGTTGTTGCAAGAAACAACATTGTGATTGCATTAGCTCATGCGTAAATTTCCATCTTTAATACTTTATGGAGTGCGCCACCTATGTAAAATTAAGTCCAATCCAAAGAATAGCAAAAAACTCCAAAGTCTAAGATAAGTTTATTAACTGAATATTATGTATTCCATGGAGAAAATTTCTTGGGTATTTAATATCCATTTTATTTTGTTCCATTAGTATAAACAGGCAAATTCAACATGGCGGATATTGCATTTCCGCCTAATTCACTTTTGCTTTCGTTTTCAACAATGGTATGAAAACTCTAATTATTTTGTTTCTTTATAACTAGTATTAATTCTAAAAAACAGTAAATATTATGTTAAGAAATAACTTGATTGTTTACCCTTTTTTTTATAAAAAAAATTTTATTGCACAATTCGATAATTTATAAAATAAAATTAGTAAAAAAAAATTCTGAACTAGGTTTCTTATAA
This sequence comes from Triatoma infestans, assembly GCA_011037195.1. Taxonomy (NCBI): domain Eukaryota; kingdom Metazoa; phylum Arthropoda; class Insecta; order Hemiptera; family Reduviidae; genus Triatoma; species Triatoma infestans. The sequence goes on from JAAEAF010007219.1 coordinate 11,588, forward strand.
AATAATTAGCTGAAAATAATTAGCCAATCACAGTGTAAAAGTAAAGGTGTCAAATGTGGGCGTGGTCAACATGATAATTCTACATTACTGATTGGGTTAGCACCTTCTCTTCTACAATGTGATTGGCTAATTATTTGAAGAAAAAAAAACAGAATTTTTTTACTAATTTTCCCTCGTTAGGCAATTATCGAACTGTCCAAATAAATTATAAAAATATGCAAACGATCAAGTCATTTCTAACATAATATTTACCGTGTTAAATGATTAATGTGAGATATAAAGAAAAAATGCTGGAAATTTCAATGCATTATTGGAAAAGAAGGCATAAGATAATAATGTAGAATTGTAAGATGCATTGTAAGTCCGCTATTTTGTATTTGGCCGTTTATACTAATGGAACAAAATAAAATTGATGTTAATCACAATTCTCACTAAATTGTATTTCATAATGTTCACATAATTAGTTTAAAGGAAATCGATAATCAGCAGTAAACTGAAAAATTTTCTTCAAACTCGCTATTTCAATACGTACTAATTAATTTCAATTTATATTATTTAAATGATAGAATTGTATAATAAACTGAAATAGCATTATATACGAAAACCCACCTCGTTCTCAAAAGTGCCCTTAACTGAATTATTCCGAGTAATTTTCGAAAAAATCGCAAAAAAGTGAAAAAAATCCATTTAGTAAATTAGTACTTCCGGTTGAGCAATTGTGATAAATAACTTACTGTCGAATCCCAATTCGATGATATCTAAATGGAATATCAAGTTTGAACTTTCTGCGATATATCGTTTTTCAGCTATGCTGTTCACATACATACATACACATACACACATGGAGATAGACCATTTTCTAAAAACTACTTTTTTGAACTCACTGGATCTCAAAAGTGTATTTCCGGTGAAAATTCGATATCTAAAATTTAATACATTTATAGAAACTTTCTCTTACTAGGAGTAAGAGAAAGTAAAAAATTTATTGGTGTTATCTATGCCAAAAATTTAATTTGTATTTAAATATGGTAGTTCTAAGAAATAAATAATTCAGGTTTCATGATAGAATATTTTAATTTTTTAATAATAATTTTTTTATAAAAAATAAGCGAACGGGAAAATCATTTACAACTATGCAAAAACATTAAGGTTTTGTTTGGAGAAAGGAAACAATATACGTTTTGTATAAAATTTGCATTAAATTAATAGAAAACAATATGAAAGAAGAGAGTGTATTTGAATAGCGTTGGAGATTTGTAAAATACATAAAGGGAGTATATAAAGATTAGGAAATAACAAAAGTGAGAGAATATGAAAACGACTTAGGGGGAAGTATAAAGAAATTAATGGGGAATATTAAAATGGAGATGCATAAATGTTTGATCTAGCGATTGTAAACAACTCTCTACTAAGAAGTCTCTAGTAAGTTTTCCATATACATAATTTGACCAAATTTTATTTTATCAACTATACTTTAATATGCAACAGCAATTTTCTTTGAAAACAAAAAGAAGACGTTCTAAAGGTCTTAAAGCAATCACAGAACACTTCAACACTGTTAAGGTTTTCTAGATTTATTCGATCAGAATAATAACTAGGAGTTCGTAATTCATTTTTAATTTAAAAAATGTGATGTGAAACACTCTCACGGACTTCTGAGTGTTATAATATGTCTCTAACGAGTTCTATGACAGAATTTATACGTCTCTAACTGTGGACATATGTCAAGTGCTCATAAATCATTGAAGCTTACCCATACACAGTACGAAAATTGGATTTTCCCTAACCCTTATCCGATGGAGATGGAGATAGCGAGTCATATCCAGTCATTCAGGGCTCTGAAACATGCTACTGCATCTCTTCTTGTAAAATGAGGTGGCGGTTTCCATTAACCACCACCACAACTGTCCAAGTTTTGTCCTGTGTCAGCTGCCTGTACATTCTTTAGGCGCTTGTATACTTTCCTTTCCTTTATGCGCTTGTATACTGTTCCTTTCTAACTAATCCTTTTGCTATATGAAAGATAAAGGGATGGATTGGCTAGCCCAGTTGTGCTCGCTGTTTCGCTAACATGTCATTCTTTTCATTTCTCAGAATTCCTCCATTGGAGGGTAATGTAACAGCAACCAAAGAGAGATTAGCAACCAAAGACAGTAAGAGAAGAGAAACAAACCCAAGCACCAAAATCAGTAAGAGAAGAGAAACAAACCCAAGCACTCTCTCGGATTGGAGTGGGAGAAACTGTATAAATATAGCGACGGACACAGTCCATGAAAACACAGTTTGATACAATTGAGGACAGTTCAATATATCCAATCACTATGTGTCATTACCCATTTACCACCACTCTACCTGAAACATTTCTCTATTGTAAAGTCCAGGCAGTCTGTGTCTCTTAATTAATATATTACTTAACCAGTGTTAATGAAGTCAATCTTATTTCATAAACCAGACAAATTCTCTCCATCTAACACATCCATTATAGTAACTTCTTTTCCTGCGCTTATTAAGCTATGTACGACAGGGCGATTTTCGGTTAGATCCGTGCAATCTGCGAACTTATTATTAGTCAAAACTTGAGTTGCTGCCTTGTAATGTATTAAGAAAATCAATTTTTCATTTTTTACGTACTCCAGCTTTCTTAGAGCGAGAAGGATTGCTTTGAACTCTCCATCAAAGTATGAAGCTATTTTACCAATCGCCTCACTATAACTTGTTACACCAAACTCCGACGCCCGCATTGTCTCGTACTCTTACACCTGTTAATATTATTTTACATAAAATGACAAATTTGTTTTTAAAAATTCAAATTTTACTTTAATGTCCTAATTTAAACACAGAAATGGTGGGAGAACAAATACCAACCAACCAACCTATATAGGTAGAGAAGAGATTACATGGTAGTCCAGAAAAATGCGCCAATAACATGAAACCAACACAAATAAAATTTTGGAATTTAACGTCACAAATTTAATTTTTTAGGAAATATTTTTTTCAATAAGTGATGATAGGTTTGTATTGTAGTGGAATCAATTGTCGTGATTCCTGAGGTATGAAGTTAGATGTCTTGAAGAGAGATTTATTAGGCGGAAGTTAGTTTAGAGATTTCGGAGAGTTATTGCTGAATTACTAACACTGAATTTATAAAAATAGACTACATTTTTACAATAATTTAAATGTGAGAATGCTAACTATTACCATGAAATAATTAGAAATAAATAGCAGATAAACAACAAATAATTTAAAATGATTAAAATAAATAAACTAATATGCACAACTATGAAAATAATTATAAGTTTAACCTTGTATAGGGACGCGCTCGGAACTCAAGTTCTGCTGCTGTCAAATGATGTTGTAATGATACTCGTGTAAAATGAATGATCTAATGATATAATGATCCCCTCCTCCAGTGGGGCGAAGTTTATATTAGTCTTACTCACACACTGTCAAATGTGTAAGTAAGTACTCATACTAAGACATCTCTCGTAGCGTGCGACCTTGGCCAGGTCGGCGACCAATGTCATTTAGGTCAGTGGCCGGGCTTTATCGGTGATTGTCTTTGATGTAATGTATTGACCCTTGTATTTGAAAGGGGTTTTTGTTTGGCCGCGGCCCTTGTCTTGAAGACAGCGGCCGGCTGGGCCACTAGTTAAAATTATCCTTTCTTCCTGCCATCCTTTATGAAGATAGCGGCTGGCTGGGGCCACTTTGACATTGCTATGACCCTGATATGTCATTACAGTATCTGTGGAGTTAGCATTCCAAATTTAAAGGAATTCGTTATATTATGCGTTTTCGAAAAAATTACAAAAAACCTAAATAAAACCTACTCTCTAAAGTTGCTCTTCCGATTGACCGATTTTCTTCAAATCTAGGAATGCCACCACTCAAAAGCGACTCAAGTTGTTGGAAAATCACTAGTAACCGATTTGTCCCAGTATCTCATCGTGAAAACAAAAAAATAAAATTATTTGTCTTTACGAAAAACTTTTTTATGTGTTTTTCTGCTCTCAACTAATTAATAATACTAGTTAAAGTGCATATGAAAATTTTACCACAAAGCGTAAACATCTCTGAATTGGAGATTACGGTAATACTAATTTTACTTTTTTCTTTTATAGACAAAATAATTTTATGTAAAATTTATTTATTCCGTATCAGTTACCCAGAAGATTATTATCTCTTAAACCGGAGCAAAGTTCATTTAAACTTTTCCCAGTACGAAATAATATTAGAACACATTAGAAGCAAAACGGTAGAATATGAAATAGAAAAGTATTATTATGAGAAAAAAAGGATGGTAGAAAGAACTGCAGAGGCTTAGAATATGGGCCGGTTAAAATGTGCAAGAGAGTCCAAGAGTGGGCGAGGAAAGTTCCAAGCTGAGAGGAGTCACCGCTCCTTTCCAGAAGGAAGGACTTGCCATGAGTTATTAGTATAACTTTATAATTGTGTTAATAATTTAATGAAACACTCTACAAAAAAAAAAAAAAAAAAAAAAGAGACAGAAAAAGGACCTAAAACGAAGAGTGACTTTTCGTAAAGGAAAGGGGGGGAACTAAAACAAAAAAAATAAAAAATAGGTTTATAAATCCTTTGTTGAACACTTTAAACAACTTTTACAGAATTACAATGAAGGGTGAAAATGGGATGACAAAGTGAGTAAAACGTTTATAACTTAGAACGCAGGCTTCTTTTTTTTGTGTGGGTGTGTGTACATAATACACAGCTACTTCCTCTTTGGTATAAAGAGCTCGATAAGGCGCAGGCTAATTAATAAGACTTGTGTAATTAGTTAAGTATTACCAGAGTTTATTCATTAATTAAATATTAACTGTTCAATTTTAATTATTGAAACGAAAGTCACAGCAATCCCGTCGAATCTTTTCCCATTACGATATTCGGAGGTTTTTAAGCATCACTCCCACCCTATTCGGGTATACCAGGCCCCTTAGCAAGCAACTGGGTCGTTTTACAAGAGAAGGATATCACAACCACGGAGAGGCTGTCATGCAAGGCCTCACCATGGCAGAGATGCCCATCTAGGCACTCCCCCGCTTGGCCCATTTAAGGACAGGTTGAGAAACGCTCAGCCAGCGCATGAAGTGATCCCACAAAGTGGTTACTCTCCACTCCCAGAAGCTAAGGAAGGCACCCGAGCAGGCTCTGGTAGACCGCGCACTTCCAGCTACAGGCTGGCACCAAGGTTTAATTCATATCCTGGTCTCGTCCCGCTCAACTCATAACGCAGTCATTTGAGTTGTTGCTCAAACCACGACCACTACTAGTCCAACCTCAAATGCAAGCAATTGGGCTTGGAACTTAGCTTGCGCTCGTAGTTCAGTAATTCATACTCTGTAACGAGCTTAGCGTGACTGATCATACGCCCGATGGAATCATGCCATCTACTGATTTCTGTCCACTGCTTCAATAACAGAGGTACAGTAACCAGGAATACTTGCAGGCAACCCTGTAAGAGGAAAGGAACAGGATGGGAGAGGTCAGGGAGAGGGAATCCGCAACCAGGAGCTATTTATGTTAATAGTCCTGAGGTTTAAGACCTTCGAAAATGTCAGAATTTAAACGTTCGGAAAACAAACTCTTCTCTCGGACAATATAAGTCATAAATTAATAAAATACTTCAGGATAGTGTCACATCGAATGCCAAAGCAACACTGGCAAGAACAGAATAGGTAGCAAAGGAGCCGGGGCTTCCTTTCGTCGCCATCTTGGCGTAGCTAGTGAATGGGGCTTAATTTTCTTTTCCATATGCCCTTCTGCCCAACACGGCTGCCGTTGTAAAGAAAAAATGATTAAGGGTTTGCCGAAGCTAATCTTCGGCAGAGGGACAGTGGAATGTGATACTTTGACTTTATCACCTTCTAGCCAACCAAAGGCATGAAGTCCCACCCATTAACTAACAATCCAAGCTGGCTTGCATACAAGATTTTAGGTGGGCTCCACCCCTCTGGCTTTATACACTTTGATTCTTGCTAGTGTTGTTTTGGCATTCGATGCGACACTACCCTGAAGAAGCTCATTGCAATATGGGCGAACATCGGTTTATAACAAATCACTAACGCGGTCTCAACCAAAAAATCTAAGTGTTTTTATATTATTATTGTTAAAATTTCACCAGCTTTTCAGCAACACAAAAAATCGTTGATGAATTATTGAGAAAGTTTAAAAAAAAATTAAGTAATTTCCCTCCTTTTCGGTAATCGATTTTCCTCAAACAATGTCTTTAACAAAATATTGAATTGTTTTTAGTATATTGTTGAAGTTTAAAATTTGTGAAGGTGTTTGTTGAAGGACACATGGAAGGTAAAACAGTACACTGTAAGACCCTTTAGAAGAATGCCTAGCCATTGCTCCTAAAACTCAATTTCTTCAGAGAAATATATGAAATAAAAGGTATATTTCTAAATATGAGGCACTAAAATGTGATATTTTAAAGAAAAACAAATTGCAATGAAGAAAACATGGTCAAGTAAGTACTGTCAGGTTAAACCACATACTTATTGTGCAAAATGTTGTGAGAATGGAAGCAAGTGTAAAGGGAGTTGAAAGTAAACATTTTTACCAGGAATGTTAATTGTCTGATTAGAATTTTAGGTATGCCGGACGAAAGGTTACCTAAGTTGAGTTTCTTAAGTTGATCAACTGAAGAAGACAAGCAAATAACATTAGTGAATTGAACTGGGCTAGTTAGGTGCAAAATATTTTTAAATCTGTCAGAGCTGATGATGTTTGGGAAAATCTATAAATCTAAAGGAAACTATAGGAATGCTTTAGTTCCAAAAACGTGTAACCATTCATTCTCTAAAGATCTAGACACTGTATTAAACTCGCAAGTATTGTCCTATATACAGGCCTAATTTCTTCCTTCAATTTTGAAGAGCACTACATTAACTTTGCATGTCATCTAATGGAAATCAGACTAAATCAGCCAGTTTTGAGAGTCTCAAATAAAAATGCCTGGTAAAGCTTATGTTCAAAGGGGAATTTTTTACTCTAGATAATAAACAATTTTGTCCGATATGTAATTTATAAAGAGGATAACGATCGCATCTTCTTTTTCGCTGCCCATGTTTTGTGAAATTAAGGAAATCGTATATTGAACCATTGTGTTTAAGTCTCTGATACAGCGTCTAATATTTTAAAAATAGAAAACGAACAATATTTGAAGTAGTCTTTTCTATTATGTCAAAGGCTCTCCTTATGCTGAGAAAATACTGCTCAGAAGAATTTATATATTATTTGTATTTTCCCAAACTTCTTTGTATATTAAGATTTTTGCAAATAAATAAATAATAATAATAAATATTGTGCAATATGTGACTTTTGACGTTTTGTTTTATCAGCTATCTTATATTCCTTTCCAAGAAAATAGCAGGAAACAGAAAAATAAAATAAAAAACCACCCACAATAAAAAAAAGATGCACCTATGGTTGATCGATATTCACCGGGAAACTTAGTGACGTATGTCCATTCGATACCTAAACAGAACACAAAGTTTCGATCCTTTCGTTTTTTAATTATTATGTTCATTCAAACACACACCCTCACACATACACACGCGCACACACAAACCTTCACTAAAAATATTTATCCGCTAATCAGCAGACTATGGAGACATATATTACTGAAGAGAACTCAATCTCGACAAATTTGATAAGATCACAAATATATCTCTTCCAGCAAAAAGGAGAATGTAAATTGTAAAACTATAAATGAGGCATTTAAATCAAACTGTAATGTTTTCATTATCAAGAAATAAATATTATAAATGACATTCCGGAATAAAGAGTGAATTGTTGATATTAATAGTAATTATAAAAAATATAAAAAAAATCTTCAAAAATACGAAAGTATGTCAAAAACACTTTTTTAAAGACTAGATGAAAAATAAGTAAAAAAACAGGACATATGTTATATGACAAAAAAAAAACTGACGGGTAACTTTAATCAAATTAAATAAAATAAGACAAAAAAAATTTAAGTGTCCTATAATGAAGCCAAATGTTACAAAAAAAATCATTAAATTAAGAAAAATAAATAAAAAAAATGTTAAAACATTTATATGACGATATATTAGTGTCTTAAATATCTAGAAGTATCTAGAGAATTGTCACAAATTTATAAATCAACCAGTTAGAATCCATGATTCATAATGAGAAAACTAACTTAAGAACCAATAGAAATGTGTGTTTAAAAAAAATATATTTATATATAAATTGATTCTTAAATTAGAATATATAAAAGTTAGTAATTTTGAAAAAAGGATAAAACCATTTGTTTTAAAGCGTTATTTCACATCAAAAATAAAAAAAAAATTATGTGAATATTCACGTGAAGGCAGAAGACAGGCCAGTGCCACCCGAATACTTGTAACATCTCCTGAAATATGCATGATTCACCATAATTAAACAAACATTTTTTTTTTAAATAATAAATAAATGAAAAATAAAATAAAAAATGAAAAGAATTTGTAATTTAAAAAAAAAGTAATTAAAATTGTGATTAAAATGAGAGGTATATTAGAGAAGATGAGCAAGAGAGATAGATGTAGAATGAGGCTTAATGCCTCCTGCCAAGCATCTTTTTATACCTCTTTATAAGGTTTTTGAAATTATTAAGTTGAACAAAAAAAAAAAAAGTATAAAAAAGGGGAGCGAAAATGTTGAAACTGCCCCAGTGATGAAGGTGATTATGCAACATTAGAAAATCAACAGGTTTCACTTTTTTTTCAATTAGTCTCCCGATAAAATAGATGCCCTAACGTTTACTAGAGACAAATTTCTCATCATTTTAGTTTAATAGCCATTCTTAGTTTATTTCCGTTTTTTAAAACACTTGGACACATACAATAATTTTCTCAAAAGACTTCATAGTTTCGATTTCCTGTTTCTAGGATTCGAGAAAATTCACAAGTGTAGCAGCTGTTGCTGGCGCCAGCAGATTACCTCTCCACGCTCAAGATCACTTGAAACTGAACGGAGGAATAGACTGGAATCTTCAAGAATCAATCTCTCATTAAAGAAGAGCCTAGCTTGCTTTATTAAATATCGTACGATCGAAAATTTAAGAGCCTATGTGAACCTAAATCTAACCATCTAGTGTTAGAGATCAACTTTTTAAGAAAGTCATTTAGACTTGAGGAACAAACATTGAAGGGCTTACAAACTATCATGCGGGAATCTATACATTGCTCTCAAAGCATTACAAGAAGCAACAACTTAAACGAATTAACCAATTGTATTCTTTCTGCCAAGAAGCCTTTTCACAGGCCAAGAGTTCTTTTCAAGTTAGCCAAACTAGCTAATCGTCTCTATCAAGCAAGAGTTCTTAACTAGCTTCCCATCCCTGTTAAACGCTTACCAACCCCGCTCTTTGCTCGATTACTAACTTCATTCTACAACTCTTTTTTACATTAACTATTCATGTATTTCCAAATATAAATTGTGAGTCAAAATGCAGTAGTGTCTGTGACATTCATTTCAACAACACTCACAATTTCCTCCAATCATTAAAATTACTTCACAATTTTAATCACGATGCCAGAACACCATTATTTCAACCCATTGGGATATCGAAACTCAATATAAATCAAAAGCGCTAAACCGGAAGTATATTCAATTTTGCCAATCTTTTATCTTTGATGATTTCTTTATGACAAAATAAAACTGAAGTAATTACCAATGGGCACGCACCAATGAGAAATTACTTCAACACTATGCATCAACAAACAAGTAGTTTAAATAAACTATCCATATATTTCATGAAGAAGAGCGAGCAGATGGCACTTTAGAGGAATGCCTTAAGATATTTTCTGATCTCCCAGCTCCTCAACATATACATAGAATCTATAGAAAGAGTTCAAAAGAAATTCTTGCGCTTTCTATCATTCAGATTATCTATACCAAATGACACTACAAACAGCTATCTGAAAGATTAAACCTACTTTCTTGTCATCAGCGTAGACTGTTAAATGACGCACTTCTTATATTTGATAATTTAAATGGAATAATAGACAGCTGTGAATTGGTTAACAACATTATTTTCAATGTTCCAAACTGGTGCACCAGAAGAATTCACATTTTCAAAAGAAAATATACATTTAATTTATCAATCCCAAGATGTCTGAGACTGATATATTAAATATGTCTAGCTAATCAATACAAAAACAAAGTTGCTTCTTTACTAATAAATACGGATGAGCAGTGAATTATTAACCTAAAACCATCTTAATTTCAAAGTTATCTATTTGTTTCTATATAGTCCTAATATTGTTATTTTCATAGGATCATCATTCTTAAACTATAATAATTATCTTTTTTGTCTTAAAAATTAATATTATCATTAGCCATATTTTATTTGTGAAAATTAATTGCTACAATCTTCAGGAAATTATACATACAATTGAATACATCTCCAATAGTGGTATCTGTATCTATATACCTAATCATATATTACAAATAACTGTTATAATAAATAGTACTTTAAAACTTGCAATCTAGTGTCATATTATAGCTTACACCTAAATGTAAAAGGATTTGTTCCGTACATACAATAAAAATAAAAATAAAAAATAAAATATCGCTCACCCAGAAGTTTCTTTAACAAATTTTTCTAGAAAAATATTTCAAATAAAAGTCAAAGAGCTACTACATTATTTAGTACAAAGTATTCAGGTCAAAGAAATCGCTAGAGTCATTAATGAAATCCTTGAAGTCAAATAAAAGTGATTTAAATCAAATCAATCCCATGTCTCTCTATCTTATGAAATGAATGGAATAAAATGATATATGGCTACATGAAGAAAATATTAATTACTAAATTGATTTACAATAAATGATGAAAACATAATTTATATGGAGTTATACAGGACAATGTGGATGATGGATACTAAATAAATCCTAAATGAAATATTATATGAAAAAGGTAATAAATATAATGGGAACAGTTCCATTTAGAGGGTAGAATTGTTGGTACGCACACCTTAATGGCCGTACTGTAGATAAACAGGAAACATTTCGGTGTTACTACAAACCCCGGCCAATCATTGCTGGATTTGAGCATTTATTTCCCTACGCATAATATTAAATCATTGCGCTTTTAGTTTTGCAATCAAATTTACAATCCATTGAAAAGAAAATATTTATCTATTAGAATTTTCGTAATTTCAGTATAAAAAAACAAAATTGGTGGTGATTCATATCAGATTTTCATTCTCAGACACAATAGTAAACTGATTTACTTTGAACAATGGAAAACAAAGTATAAGTAAACTCTCACGATAAGAAATACAATGGAAAAAAACATACTTTGTCCGCAGTCTCTCTAACTTAAACATTTTCTGATCTGTGTACAAACAGAAGAAGAAAATTCTAGTATTAGTGGTCAGAATTGAATAAATCCTTAGTGTTGAGGGTGGGTGGATGGACTGGTAGATATGTTGGTTAGTCTACTATTGTGTATACATAAGAAGGCAGAGTCACGTAGTGTCACCATCCCTAGAGACATTGTGTACGTTCCACTAGTTCGCTCACCACCACCTGCCGTTTGTTTGTACTCGTACTTGTTCGTAAAATATAACCACTTGCAAAATTGCCCAAAGAAAGAGTTTTTTTTTTTTGTAAAAATTGCATTCATCAAAAACACTGTGTCTAGTTTTGTTTTCTTTCCCTTACTTCTTGGTAAGAGGAAGTATCGCGCGGTCGTGCTAAATTTTCAAAACTGAGTTTTCACCGGAAATTCCATGTTTTAAGATCCCTTGAATACGAAACAAATGTTTCGTCTAGGTACAGCCACCGCCTTTGACACGCTGGTTCTGGCAAAATCCATCAACCGAAAGCGGAAGGGAATTGGTTAGCGTACTGGACTCCCACGCGGAGGACCCGGGTTCGAGTCCAGCTTTGCTACCCTTAGATTTTTTTCTTCCTAAAGCTTCTATAGCTCACTGTCCGGCAGTCCGGCAGTGCACTGAGAGGCTCCCGGACCCAATGACACATCCATGTTGAACGGCCTTAAATTAAAAAAAAAAAAAAAAATCAACCGAAAATGCTATTATACTCAATGGGTTATTTTTTTTTCTTCAGTTTTTCCGATTTTCTAGAAAACCATCTCTTTTATCTGAAACACTTATCCAGGAAAATTGATTTTTAGAGGGTTCAAGTGAACCCAATGCAAAGCAATCCTCTGAAGTATCACTTCAGTACAATGCATGGTTCTACCACTCACTAATGTTCATTAAAAGCATTGTTAAGAGTCCCAAATTTTAGTACAAAAGACTTCATTTCATCAACCTTCGAATACTTATTGCAGACATTTTTTTTTATTTCGCCTAAAAGTCATTTCACCAATTTGACTGTTGCTGCAAAGTATAGTTCAGATCGCCTTCGATCTACGTCCAGATGATTAATAATACGGTTCTAGTGTCTTCCAAAGCAGAATATGGTCAAGATGGTCTCCGTCCATGCCACCTACTTCACGCTGAACACATTTCGGGTTTTGAGTTAGACTTGAGAAGGGTTTGGAGGTAACCGTGGCCGATGCGGAACCTGAAGCAGGCCATTCTATCTCTCCTGATCCTTCTATCCACCAGGATCAACCAAAGATTGCCATCTTTTTCTGTCTGCTTTTGTCAGCTTACTCCTCTTTCCAGCGAAATTTAATGTGAATAGCATTGTTGGGCTGAAAGACTTTTCAACTCCTTCCTTAGCCAGGCGATAGCAGCTTCATTTCTGAACAATCCCCAATAGAATTTAATATTGCAAATTGGATGTTGGGGTTCGGTCATACAAAAGAACTCTTTTTAAATTTCTACCGACGTTTCGGCACATTTATTGCCTTCTTCAGGGTCTGCACAAAGGTTTCAATACAAATCAATAAAAAAATAGAAACAATATAAAATATGAATTTAAAATAAATATTTTCAAAATAAAAAACTTTTAAAATAAACTATATAAATAAACTAAACTATATAGAATTTAATGTTAAGCCAATATTTCGCGTTTGAAGAAAGTCGGTTTATATTTCGGTTATATATGAAACTCATAAGTAGCTAATAACTGTATAAAAGATCAGCCAGCTGTGCCAATGGATACAGCCCAACCAAGAGATTTCTCCGGGTCAAAAGTAAAGAAGCTGTAAATTTATTGCATCCCTAGCAAGCGCTTTGTAAACAATGGGGTATACTGAGCAGTCAATCAATTTCTCATGAACTCTCTGGAAGAAATAACTAGGTAATAATAGTTTAAATAAATAATAAATCAAAACTACTAAAAATAGCAGTAAAAGAACGTCGTATATTGAATATTGCAAATTAGGTTTTTTATTTTACCCTTCCTAATGGAGTAAAGAACAAAATACGTATAGAAAAGGAAACCAACAAGTATAAAATGAATACTACCAAATCTCTTCAAAATAAAAAATCTCATAGGTTTTGCATGATGCTGGAACCCCAACGGACAAGCAATATACAAAAAGATCTGCCGCCAATACTCTTACAATGAAAGCATATGTTGTGCAAAAAATAATCGAAATAGACTGACAGACTTTATGATTTATTTATACGTTTCATAGTCAATGAAGAGCCCTTAGATACTACTACTAATAATAATAATAATTATAATAATAATAATAATAATAATAATAAAATCAGATTTGTTGATATTGAAATACCATCCTTTATTATTTGAAATACACTTCTAACATTAATTATAGCAAGGAAGATAATTTATATTAATATAATCTGAATACTAATTATCTACTATTAATCAATAATAATCTGATTAGATTAATAATTATTAGTGTAAGGCGAAGCCGGAAGGTAATGGATAGAAACTGGGGAAGATGGGGTAGGTTCAGGTGTATTCTACACTTTCAATATCCTCGCCAACTTACAAGAGATCAGGTTTGACTTATATTGCTAGTAATAAGAAGAGACAAAATGTCTTCAATAAATAAAACCTTATTTGTATATTAAGTGTGGAAAATACAAACCGATACAAATAGTAACTCCTAAAATAACACCGAGTTTTATTTCTGACGGAAATAATTAGCTATATAGTGTAATGTCATATCAATGTCAAGCAATCTCAAGTGGCTCCAGCCAGCCGCTATCTTCACAAAAGATAACAAGAAGAAAGGATAATTTATAACTAGTGGCCCCAGCCAGCCGCTGTCTTCAAGACAAGAGCCGTGCCAAACAAAAGCCTTTTCAAAACAAGGGTCAATACACACGGTCAAAGACAAGCACCGCTAAAAGGATCATTATTGTACAGAAGCCACCTGGCCGATATTCCTTTATACAAGGGCCAATAAACACTCAAGGCTACCAGTCTTTGAAAATCACCGATGGGCGACCATCTGTCGCCAAATCTGGCCACTGACCTAAATCACACTGGTCACCGAACTGACCAAGGTGGGAACACTGCGAGAGATGTCTGAGTGTGAGTACTACTTACACACCTGTCAATGTGTGAGTAATACTAATATAAACTTCGCACCACTGGAGGAGGGGATGCTTATATCATTATAGTTTCAACGAGCATTATAGCTTCAACGATCAGTACAGCAGCAGTTTCGCGAGCGCGTCCCTATACAAGATTTAACTTATAATTATTATCATTCAATCAAACATTTCATAGTTGTGCATCTTAGTTTTATCTACCTAAATCATTTTAAATTATTTGTAGTATTATCTCTTTAAATTATTTAATTATTTCTATCATTTCATATTAATTGTAGTTACCAATTCACACCTTAAAATTATTGTTAAAATATAGTCTATTTTTGTAAATTCAGTGTTCGTATTTCAATTAATAACTCTCTAAAAATCTCTAAAGTAACTTCCGCCTATTCTTCATATCAAGTCCCTCTTCAAGACATCTGAACTCCATTACCTCTGGAATCCGATAACTGATTCCAATACAATAGTATACAAGGATATTTGTACACAATAATTAAGAAGTAATCTTAATGTAAGAAATATAATGTGCATGTGGATAAAGAGTAAAGGCAGCTATAGAAATATATTAAAAAGAAAGGTACTGGTCCGATAACACAATTTGTCATAAAGTTTTGACATAAAGAACAGGTGTTGTTACTACAGATGCCATACTTGTCCACCCTTACTTTAATCTAAATATTGATATTCAATATTGATAAATTCATTCAATATGGGAAAATTTAAAAGTGGTAGTAGTAAAGTTATATATGTATTATTTACATATGGAAAATATGAAGCAAAGTTGGAGCAGCAGGAAATGAGCATATCAAAATTTTATTGATTTATTATTAAAAGACAATTTAATTTTTCTTGCCAACACAGAATATTATTGGCCGACATTAGATGGCTCTAGAGCAATAGGAATCATTGTAATTAAGTAACAATACATGTTTTTTTTATTTCTCTTTCTGATAGTGAAGGAACTATTGCGATCATACAATTTGAAATTGAAATTTTATTGGATTAAATTATTTTTCGAAATCGGTTAATCATTCGTTCGTTCGCTCTCACTCGCTCTTACTCTCTCTTCTCTCTTCTCTATATATATAATATTATATATACGTGTGTGTGTTTTATAAATAAAAATCTCAAAAAAAAAAAGCTGCAATAAATTCAAACTTGACAATAGTCTGGTAATTCATTTTTGATTATTACCAGAAAATCTGTCACAGAGGTACCGATCACAACACAGCTGGTCATTATTTGTAATATTCAATTATTTCAGTATTTCAAATAATATTTGGGAATTTCTTGTTATTTCATACAAAATTATTTCAAATAATCAGATTATTAAACTGATAAGTTTATTGAAATAAAAAATAATTATAGCATTTTTGATATTTTTGTTCTGTTACGGATGTCTGTCTGTGTGTGTTGTGTAAGACAGGAAGAATCTGTCACCACATAGATACTGGTGGCATGAGAGAGGGGACGGAGGATTGTACCCTTCGAATGGCAATTGTATTACAGACAAAAGAAGAGTGTTTTTCTGATTTGTGTTGGCAGAGAGAGAGAGAGAGAGATAAAATGACTGGACCACTCTCTCGGACTGGAGTGGGAGAAACCACATAAATACAGCGACGGGAATCAGATAGAAGAACAGTTCATACTACTGAGTTTATCACTACGTGTGATTACCCGTTTTCCACTCTACCTTACTTTATCATTTTCAAGTGTAAAGTCATTTTCAAGAGTCAGTGTCACTTATCATATTATAGAGTGTTAACAATATTTAGTTAATTCATTTAAACCAGACCATTTATATCCTTCAACAACCCCATTCCATTATATATGTCACCTTACCTTTTAATAAGAAATTATTTATTAGATATTATTGGACTGTCAATGTAAATGGATCGATATCTGATTAAACGTCCCATTAAAAAATTAAATATTTTATTGATGTTTGACATATCAGAAATATCAATAATATATATACATATCGTTATTAGAGACGTTCTTTTGCGATCTCTAACTCCTAGACATCACGCCATTATTTTGTTGATCCGCAACTGTTCAAATACGAACATAGTTCATAAATAACAATGTTGGACATTATTTAATAAAGTTTTATTGGAATAAATTTTTATTAACTTTAATTATTCATTAATAATTTCTTCAAGGAGAACAATGATTAATGTTACAACTTCAATTATTTATTATTCCTTATTTTTTTTTTTTTAGTATTATTTTTATTCAGTTTAAGAAATAAAAAAAATTTGTTTATGTGAAATCAATGACACAAAATGTGCACTTTGCACAAAGCACAATCAGAAGTGGCAAAAGTATTATTTAAATACAAATTCAAACGGTATCTGTCATATGACATCATGCGTAGAATAAATTTTTACCCTCCCAATCTCCCTAAATTCCCCCAAACCCCCTCCCTCTAACACCCAACCAAATGATCATATCTTCTTATTATCAAATTTAAGCCCTGTCAATAATGTTCGTGCTACACCCTACTACAAAACACACACAGCTACACGTCAACCAATATAATTAAGCTGGTTATAATACAACCAGTACAATACAAAGCAGCGTTCAAATAAAGAATAAAAATAATTTTTTTAAAACTAATGCATTATTCGAATAACATTTTTACTAATTAGTAAGAGGAAATATTGCGATCGTCCTACATTTTCGAAAATGAGTTTTCACCAGAAATATACGTTTTGAGGCCCCTGAGTCCAAAAAAATTGTTTTTAGAAAATGGTCTGTATGTGTAGGTGTTGCCCGCAAGGGGTATCTGTTGCATGCAGTTACTTGGGGAATAGCGACCCCACGGGTTACCACAGCTCAGCACTCCATGCACTTCGTCAGAACAGTACACAACTACACACACTCTACACATTACAGACAAGGGCAAACACAGTACACAAACTAGTGTCTCCGGCCCTAGTTTATTGGCGTAAGCCAAGGGAGAAGTAAGTGATTAGCTCAGTGGTATAGCACGCTAGACTAGCAAAGCGGAGGTCCCGGGTTCGAATCCAGCATGCTGCCCTTAGGTTTTCTCTCCCTAGGATCCTCTACAACTCAGTGTACGGTGATGAGAGTGTTGTCTGTAGCTAGAGAGCACACCTTGGAGGCCGGCAGTGCACTGAGAAGGCTCCGGGGGGCACAACAGATCTTTCAGGTCGAGTGTTATAATCCCCTATAACAATCTGCAGCTACATGTGTAGGTGTGGATGTGGGCTACCAAGCCTACGCCACTGTGACTCCCATGGGTCTATTGTGGAACCCACGATCTAGGGCACCCCCGCCAGACCCTAGATAGGCTTCTGGCTGCAAGGAGGGAAGTCCCTGGGCGGTCTGAGAAGCACCCAAACTTAGAGCACACTCTGAGACTTGTCTGCTTAATAAGACTGCACAGTCCCAAGAGGGGACCCGCGTGAAGCTTGCAGGCGCCAGCCTCTCCTCACCAAAGAGACGAAGCCTTAGCCACACAAGCCCATCATACCAATACAGCACTTGCAGTGCCGTTTCCTCCTCTTTCTGACAAAACCTACATAGGCTACTATTCCTTGTCAGGCCCTTGCGATGCTTGCATTTATTGAGTCTACAGGGGCTTGTGAGCAAGACCATCGTCCTTCGGATGGCCACTCGGCCTTCTTGGAGCAGCTCCGCCGTGAAGTTTGGCGCATAGCTCTTAATGCTCTTAATAAACTCTTTCTGCCTGCTTCTGGCCTGCATCTTGTGATGGCTGTAACCTATAATCTAATCTATTTTTTGTATATAGCATGCTCGATTAGACCATGTACATATTTATAAAATGGTCTTTTTGGAGGAAATATAAAATATATAACTACACAAATGAACGGATGAGATTAAACCGGTAAAACACACTTTTACAACTTTTTAATGGATTATTTAAAGCTTCGCTGAAATACGCTAACGATATAAATTTCTCGAATAAAACATGTAGTAAAACTGGTAATCTAATATTTATAATATCTGGCAAAAAAAGGGATGAAAAGTTTAACATTTACATTGAAACATCGCAAAAATAAAAAACACAATTTTATAAAATAATTAGTTACTTCAAATTAATTAAGAGTTTATATTCAATTAGGAATATTTTATTATAATGATTACCAAATTTCAGACTTACAAAGAGAAGGGGGGTTCATTAACTGAGAATCACTTCAATATGATTATAATCTCAACTGAAATTTTGATTGGATAATTGGAAGCAAAATGGTTTAAAAAGGTTAAGGGGAACATATAAATGTAGCCGTCTAACAAAAGGGGTCCTCATTAAGTTAATTTTCACACAAAGATTACTACACACATTGTATCTAAAGCCAAAATCCTATAGACAACGAATCACATAACTAATTAGAACAAATTAAAGTGAATGATATATATCCTTTATATTATAATAATAAATGCAATTGTCTATTTAACAGACTATCAAACTTCTACCAGAGAAATGCGAAAATAAAAGTTTTTAGGAAATGAAACCGATTTTTACTCTTTTTCCCCCTACCTATGGCTGCGCATTGTATTCGCGTAAAAACTTACGAAATCAAGTTTCAACAGAAAATGCATATTTTTAAATCTCTTGTGCAAAAAAAAGTGATTTTTGGAAAATGATCTCTTTATATCTGTTTGTATGTGGGTGTACTTTAATTGGATGGGTTTGTATAGGCAAAGAAAATATCTCAAAAACGATAAATCGCGAAAAGCCAAAAAATTGGGATCCGATAGGGTGGATCGGTTTAAAATCAATCAACAGGAAAATACAGGTGTTGGTGTACTGGTTATGAGCGTGGACTTGTAAGTGGGAGGACCCCAGTTCGAGTCCAGCGTAAACTGCTAATTGTATATTTGTTCTAAAAAATGTTAATAGTTAAAGTAGGTGATTTCGCCCCCCGTCAGACACCTAATTGGTAGTTGGACGTTAAGCCCGCTTGAAAAAATAGGCATTACTTTACTTTATTATAATGTAAAAGCCAATTAAAGGTTTAATAAATATTCTAAATTTAAAAAAAGTTTGACAATTAAGATTTTTAAGATTGCATGAAGAGAAAGATGCGAGAGTATTTCACACCAGACTTTTACATTCTCTCACTCTAGTAAGAGGAAGTATTGCGATCGTATCAATTTCCGGACTTGTGTTTCACAAAGTTTCAAAGTCCACTAGTCCGAAAAAATTGTTTTTTTTAACAAGTATTTGTGTGTGTGTGTCTGTCTGTTTATGAACAAAATAAATATCTCAAAAAATGAAAAAACGCAGAAAGATAAAATTTAGTATTCCGTTTAAGTATTTATCACCACTTCTAACACGAAGGTTTCGATCAAAATCCATCTACCGGGAGTGGGATATTATTGATGATTTTTTTTGTTTCAGTTTTTCGCGAGTTTCTCAAAAACGGCTCCATCGACTTTCAATCTCACCGAACTATTTATACATATAAATACTTATCACTTTTATTTGTAACATTTTCTTGAAAAAACTTTTTTGAGTGAGTACTGAGGAATCTGCGACATAAAAATTTCAAAATTATGTTTGTTCAATATTATTGGCGGTCTCTTCTGGGCTACTGTGTAATCACTTTTATTCCTGCCTGGGTATTTTATACCGACCTATCACCTCTATATTTTTTTTTTATGTTAAGACAAATGAATAAACTTTGATGTTTATAGAAAAGTTGTCGTTTTAGATATAAATACGAGGCATGTCCAGAAAGTAAGTGTACTGAGGCTCTCACGGCCGGAGGGATTTTGTTTTCGACATGTTGGCTACACTGTCGTGTAGCCTGATTCCTCCCCTCCGCAACGAGACCGGTTCGAGGTCAGTACGTTGAGAACTGTCGACGCGACAATACGTTTCGTGAAAAATGTCAATCCAATCTCCCGCCAAGTGTGAAATATTCAAGGTCGGACAAGAGTTTTTGAGACTCTACAAACTCCATGGAGATGAATTTCTCCGCTCCATCATTACTGGAGATGAAACTTGGGTTGCACACTACACACCTGAAACCAAAAGGCAGTCTCAACAGTGGCGTCACACCTCTTCACCCTCCGCCAAAAAGTTCAAAACCACAATTTCAGCTAAGAAAATCATGGCATCCGTGTTTTGGGACTGTCAAGGCATAATTTTAATTGAATATATGCCTCAAGGGGAGATCATCAACTCTGCAAGATACTGTGAGACCCTAAAAAAATTGCGGAGGGCGATTCAAAACAAAAGGAGAGGCATGCTCTATCTTGGCACACGGCCAACGCCACGAAGGAACTGCTTGCCTCGTTTAAATGGGATGACCTGAACCATCCCGCGCATTCCCCTGACCTAGCACCTTCAGATTAGTATCTCTTTACCTCCCTGAAGCTGCACATGGGTGGAAAAAAGTTTTCAACCGACGAGGAGGTGAAGGGGGAGGTGATGAAGTGGACGAAGGGGTTGGCGGGAAACTACTTCGAGGAAGGCATCAAAAAATTAATACCTGGTTCACTACCTGCTCGAGAGGAATGGTGACTATGTCGAAAAATAGCTTACATATGTACTAATGTAATCAGGTAATTTTTTTGTTCAAATAAAAATTCTTGTAACCTACAAAAATTCAGTACACTTACTTACTGGACATGCCTCGTATGTTAATAGCAGTAATAGAAATTCGTGTGAGTGTTTCAAGCCTGATATTTTTTTCAAATTTTATAGTCTACTCTACAACTTTTATTTTAAATATTAATGAACGAACGCCTGTTTTATGTAAAACAAAAATTTGAAAAATATACATTTTTTAGAGTATACTACTTGCGAATACTTGTCAAGTCAAAAATTTCTAGGATTTTTATTTTTAACCTAATTTAGAGGTCTACATCTCCTGATCCATCACAGTGTTGCTGATTTAATCACAATTTAGCCTACAATTTGCGAACATGAACAAAATCATTTTTTTTTTTTTGTTTATTTGAATAGCCATCTTTTTAGTGTTTCTTAAAGAGGTATTTGTTAGAAGAGTTTATTGGGATAGTTTCAAAGTTATTAGCACTGCTATTAACTCATACAATACCCGAAGTATAATATAACTTGCACCTCTAAAAAACAAAACACAAAAATCATACAACTTACAGCCCTGCAAAACACAAAGATCATACAACTCACAGCCCTGCAAAACACAAAAAAACATGCAACTCAAATTCCTTTCTAAGATCAATATTTTTGTGAATAATTGAAAGAATAGGCATCATTGAAGAATTGGCCGATAGTTTTTTTTTTTTTTGGTAATTTTAGTAAGTTGTTATTGCTGTCATTTCTGTTGTTATATATATATTTTTTATTTTATAAATAAGAAAGAGAGACAGACAGGTTTAGTTTGAAGATACTCTTTATCAAATATTACAAGATATCCCAGGGCAAGAGAAAAACAAAAAGAGCTTGACAAAGAGAAACTGAATTATAAACCAGAGAATATTTTACGAGTCACTTTAACTTTTCCACAATGTTTCGTGTCTTGGTAGGATAATAAAATTTAGATTCTACACACTATATAATTATCATTTACAGGAGGAGTTAGCAAATAATTATAATATAAAGGTATAACGTTATTTCAAAGAAATTACATTACTCTTTACAACCTGTTATATCAAATATAATTCTTCGAAAATATTTTTTATTGTTCCAAAATTTTTCACTTCACATATTCTTTTGAATACCAGTTGAAAGAAAATTATACAAGCATGATTGGTTGTTGTCAACAGTGTTGGATCATCAACAATAAATTCGTTATTTTGAAATATATATAATAAAATATAAATATGTATAATATAAATATACCGAAATGCAACTACACAAGAACAGAATCTATGCCATAGATCCCTCAGATCCTCTAAAACCAATTCCTCTGGAAAAAAAACTTCCAAAAACAATAATATATATATGTAGACCATATAACATATGAAAAGCAATTTTAAGTAATATCTTTGGAGAATCGTTTTCGAATAAATCGCGAATAATTGAAAACACGATTTTATAATGACGCATCGTCGAAGTCATGATTATAATATGGCCTAGTAGAGCGCACTAAAAAAATCACTGAACTGATGTATCTCTGCAACCAGGCTTTCTCTCAACCACAACTTCCGTAGACCCTTCAACCAAGGACTTCCTTAGCACGCCCACCTCCACGCTGGAGATTGCCCTCCAAAGAGAAAATATCTTCCCAGCCAGCGGCCTTTACTTCGCCAACGGCCAAGTGTTGACAGTCATATGGTCAGTCAAGAACATACACTCAGTCCCAGGACAGTACATACCGCGCTTCCTATAAGAAGATTTAAGAGCAAGTTTATGGCGGAAGGAAGGTTTGCATATAAATCTAAGGGATGATGCCCGCCCACTACTGTTGGTAGAGAGCACCGTATGTAGTGCATTCGGGGAATTTGCGGAGACGCCTTTTGTCGTCTTATGTCATGGAGAGATGAACCTTAGTTAACAAGAGTATGCTAGAGAGACGGAATGTATGTCTGGAATGAATGTAATTTATCGAATGAATGGGGAATGAATATGTTTAAATTGTAGGATTTTTTCACTTATATTAGTTTAGCGTCGTCAGTTAGGCGGAGAGTACATAAGGGGAAGACATATCACCGTATACATGTTAGATGAGTACTCTCTACAAGAATCGTGGGAATCTAATCAAGGTGCCGGATACGCAGCAAATGTATTAGCTTATCTGACTTGGACCAATTTGTTTTCTTGCTGAATTCTTCTGATTATTACGCACCTTTATGGACAGGAAGGAGCGCGAGCTTGGGTACTAATTTCGTATATATTTAAAAATGAAAAATAAAAAAGCCGCGCGTCCTCATGAACCTGTGCGGAATCTGGACTCTGAATGCAAGTAAATGATGGACCGTCTCCGGGACTGCGCGGCATAATCTGCACTTGATTTCAGATATTCTTGGGTCCCTCAAGATCTTATGACTGTAATACCGGTGGCACCATCTGATCTTGTATTACAATGAGGATCTACTCCATCCTTAGGAACAGGCTCCCTCGCCGCCGCCAACTTACACAGATATACATTTATTTGACAGGTTAACAAAAGCATATTTCTCATAATAACCAAATACAATTTCTTTAATTTTGGTATTTTAATGTGGAGAATATTACAAAAAGAAAACATTATTTACATATTATTCCATCTCAGGGTTATGACAATTAAAGTTTTCAAAGAAGTGAATTTTATTAAAATAAACCAGAGGAAAAAATAATTCAACATTAGGCTAAACATATAAAGAAAGCGGGGCTAAATGTCATATAAAAGAAAACTTGTCGTGACATCACAAAGTTTATTCCAAGCAACAGAAAAAAAAATTAATGTTTTTTCTTTATCACTGTTGTAGTAGAATGCTTTATCATTGCATTTACAAGTGATGACAACCGAAAATAAACTTCTTGGAATAAAATAGAATTGGCCATATAAAATATAAATTATTTACTTTTATATTAAACAAGTACTATAAATACTGGAGATATAATACATGTAACAAAAATATATATAAGAATGTGTATTAATTTTTAATAAATTTTGTTAGTTTATTTCAATAGTCAATTCTATAATTCAGTTTGCGAAGACAGGAAAAAGATAATAGGAACAATGGATTGTCCAAAGAAATGCCATTCAGTTTTCTTTGTAGCTGCCCTTTGGCGATGAGGCGATGAGCATTCACTCAGCCAATCTTCCATCAACATGCTACCTCCAGCTCCCAACAAGAGGCAGGAGAAACTGGGATAAAAACCCGGTTATATGAGGGCCTATGAGCAGTCACCAGATCAACTTTAAGGAGTTAATAAGTCTTAAGATGAACCTTGAAAGGTTCACCATGCTAGCGACACTAGCTATTATACTACTATTAGAACAAGCAACAGGTCTAATTAACCAGATTGCTCTGTAAGCGGATCACATTCTGCATTAAATAAAAAAAATGGTAAACAAATTTTTATTGCAATTGTTAAAAATTACTCGGCAAATTAATTATCATCCGTCTTAGATCTATATCCTTAAAATGAATTAAAATATCTTTAAAACATACAATATTAGAAAGGAATCATCAATTTTATACGGCAACAGCAAACATCTTAAATATAATTACATCTTGGTGCTGCACCAAACTGCACAATATCTAATAAGATTTTCACAAAGAAATTATCTATATTTATAACTCTCATGAAACTGCTGTTCTAATTTTTTTTTATTTTTAAATTTCGTTAAATCGCTTAAATACTATTCAAAAATATTTAAACATATAAAAAGATTAAACTCCTCAATAAAGTAAATAAGCAGACAAATGTGACAATCATCATTATAAAGGCAAAATTATCTTCAAAGAAGATATTGTGTGATGTTAGTATAATTGTTTAATTAATTTTGCCTTAATTGTCCAATTTAGTTGATTAACTTAAACAAGCTTTGAGTGAAGCTCTATTTGAACTGAAAATGGTTCTTTGTCGTCTTTTCAATTATTCACTTGGTTTATTATAGATATTAGATATTTTGATTGATTTTTGTAATTAATTTATGATATCCTTTCATATTTTTTATATTCACATAAGTTAAGTAACAATTTAATGTGGTTGTAGAAAAAAATTAATACAAAAAAAATTATAAAGTATTTTTTCAACCAACCGTGTAATAATATGCAATTATTAAATCAAAAGCAGTGAATGAAATTATACTTGTAACCACAAGGATAAAAAAATAGAAACAGCGATTAATTTTTTCACTAGTGTGTTATTCTACGCTAACAGCAATACACGACAACATATTTCAAAACAAATCTTAGATACTACGGATTTAAACTTAAATTAAAAGTTACAGCAAAGAGAGCAAGTTGTAGAGAGAGGGCCTATTTGAGTTGAACTAAAGTACCATTCCCAGTATTTGCTCCACTTTTCTTTTTTCATATTCCTAAAAGCTACGAACCAATTTAATGCGGCTGCAGAAAAATTTAATATTCAACACGTAAGTAAAGTATTTTTACACACTCATTTAAGTTGCATATACTCGCTACGCTCGCGTGGGTTCAATAAATGGTGGTTAAAAAAGCAATAATTCATTCACAGTTTGATATAAATAACTATTTTTTTTATAGGTATCTAGCAATGCTGGAAAATGATTCCTAGCAATGCCACTTCAATCTGATCATTTTAGATTGTACGCATTCTTCTCTACAAACTTCCTGGATCATTAATAAACTCAAAGGTCTGTTATGAAAGATACTTCCGATTTCCCAGGTTCCAACAAATTTGGAAATCACGGCCGGAGGGATTTTGTTTTCGACATGTTGGCTACACTGTCGTGTAGCCTGATTCCTCCCCTCCGCAACGAGACCGGTTCGAGGTCAGTAAGTTGAGAACTGTCGATGCGACAATACGTTTCGTGAAAAATGACAATCCAATCTCCCGTCAAGTTGAATCGAGTGGTGGCCGGGCAAGAGTTTTTGAGATGCTACAAACTCCATGGAGATGAATTTCTCCGCTCCATCATTACTGGAGATAAAACTTGGGTTGCACACTACACACCAGAAACCAAAAGGCAGTCTCAACAGTGGCGTCACACCTCTTCACCCTCCGCCAAAAAGTTCAAAACCACAATTCCAGCCAAGAAAATCATGGCATCCGTGTTTTGGGACTGTCAAAGCATAATTTTAATTGAATATATGCCTCAAGGGGAGACCATCAACTCTGCAAGATACTGTGAGACCCTAAAAAAAATTGCGGAGGGCGATTCAGAACAAAAGGAGAGGCATGCTGACAAAGGGAGTCTGCCTGCTGCACGACAATGCCAGACCACACACGGCCAACGCCACGAAGGAACTGCTTGCCTCGTGCATTCCGCGCATTCCCCTGACCTAGCACCTTCAGATTACTATCTCTTTACCTCCCTGAAGCTGCACATGGGTGGAAAAAGGTTTTCAACCGACGAGGAAGTGAAGGGGGAGATGGAGAAGTGGACGAAGGGGTTGGCGGGAAACTACTTCGAGGAAGGCATCAAAAAATTAATACCCCGATTCACCACCTGCATAAAGAGGAAGGGTAACAATGTCGAAAAATAGCTTACATACGTACTAATGTATTCAGGCAATTTTTTTTGTTCAAATAAAAATGTTTGTAACCTACAAAAATTCAGTGCACTTACTCACTGGACATGCCTCGTAGTTACTAGATTCAAACCCAAGAGCATTAGCACTGACTGAGGCAGATGCCCTAGACATACAGACCGATAAAATAGTATTATAATTAACGAATATTATTATCAGCTGTTATCAAAACTTTATTTTTGTTATTAATTTTGAAAAAACAAAACAAAATTCCACTATTACGTAATATTTACTAATTAATTTACAATAATTAGATAATGCCAAAAGATTTATGCGTTCTGCAGATAGACCAGAATGTTTTTTCGAGAGTAGGCGGAGCGTATGTGTCGGATATTAGTAATTTATTGTATGACTGTGGCATGAATCACTTAGATTAGGTTAGTTATCGAGTTTTTAGCGGGACCTCTCAGGAATATCGAGTACTGAGAGGTCAATTAGGATAGGAATTTTGTCTGCATGCGTGAAGTATGAATGTATTTATTGTATGAATGCGATGCTGGTCAGTTAGTTTGTATTGCTATGGTGGCACAATTTCATTATAATTTATGGAAGGTACCTTGTGGGCCCTTCCCTCTTATATTCTTACTTGAGGAATCATTCTTGTTTCGGGATCATTGAAGATTAGTATAATCATTAGGCCCTTGGGTGTTAAAAAAAAATAGATAAAAAATTAAACTAAAATTAATTACAAGATTGACTTTACTACTAATTACATTATAAACCCAAGAAGCTTAAATTGTATTTTTTATCTACATTTCATTTTTAAATTTAATTAGCAATGAACTTAAAAATAAGAAATATTCTTACTAAAGTTAATCATAAAAAAGAGAAGAACTCTATCTATAATAAGGAAGGCAAGAAAAGAAATTAAGGGCGGAGCTTCTGAAGAACAGAGAGAAAAATAAAAAGTTGCCGCCAGACAGAACACCACTTGTTGCCTTGTGTAAAAATTCAAGCAACATCTCTATTTTCCTACACTCCTGTAAATAAATTTGTAACAACAAAGCTTGCTACTTTTGCAACGAAAAAAAAAGACGATGTACGTAAAAATAGAGTATAGCTATGATAGAAGGCAGTGACCGAGCGCTATTTCAAGATATGAACACCACAGCAAAAAAA